>CM067345.1:62103608-62144319 GCA_034190875.2 Urechis unicinctus
AAGCTTATTTACTACTAATGCTCGATGTTCAATAGAGGTCACCGATGGATAACCTTACAAATGTCAATTGCCACATGTGTAAACATTGGATTTAGACGGATTAGAAGAGCTCACAAAAGGACATTAAAAAGCTACCACTGAAGATTGGTCAGGCATTTGCATATAACATAAAAGTTGCGCAGTAACTGAGGCAGACCTCGTGAAAGTACATTATTTTGATGCCAGAGCGGATTAATAGTGCTATGACTTGATTTGTGGAGAGTGCGAACGTTTGGCTTTGGTCGTATCCACGATCTATGAGAACAATCGTCTATCATCATTAATTCGGTTGATAACTAATGTGAACTTGACACGCATGGTTCAACCCCTTCGCTCAGTCGTCACACATGCATACCTATACTGATTTATAATAGTGTCAGTTATGATTTGTGACCACTTGGCACGTTTGATTTTCATACCGTTTTGTGGGTAGATGAAGGTGCAGTTTATTTCTACAACGCTTGTGAAATCGGCCACATATGCCTTCTGATTGCTCTCCTAAATTAGCTGCATTACATTTTCGGACCTGTAATTGAAATATGCAGCATTTCGGACACTGGCTGAGGCGGCTTATGAAACCAGTTCACTTCAATCTTTTGATACATATCAGTGTGAAATGTGATCTTCATCGCCATCACACAAATATATCTGCTTTTTCTACAGTATTGATAAGTTCATCAAAGAGACCAAAGCCCTGTGTTTGCATAAGGTCCGTAGATTCCTCAGGATAACATTGACACAACCAATATTGATATTCTCATTCATAACACATTTTAACAATGCCTCGAATTATCAGTGCCACTGCCAGTCTGACTATGTACATTCATAACATTGTCTTTCGAAGAATATCTTTTCTGTGTTTCTTTCAAATTAACCTTGCCACTATCGGCATTGGTAGCTATCTTTGCAATACTGTCAGTATTAGAATGTATCAACTGAAACAAACTAGCTTAATAATCATGCCTGGTATAATGCACACATACACTATTTCACAATATGAACACAAACGACCACTTCGTGCACTTACCATAAGCCAGAAGTGTCTTCTAATCACGGCAGGGAATTAGCTACATGACCGACCCGTGGTTAATGCCACCTCCACTGGTCATTCGCGGGAACCGAATCAGGTTAACCAGCGCTTAGACGCCCTCGTTAACCGCAAGAGAAGGACGTTACGGCTTTCTGTAGACGATTTATCATCCCAAGGGGGAAGATCCCGCTCACTGTTTCATTGAAACCCCTTAATGACCGGGTGCAATCATAACAAACACGTTATTCGCTGTAATTGAGGAGGAAACAAGAGTAAGTTGTTACTCACGTCACCCTGCCGTGGTCCGCATTATTCATTGTACCTCGAGGAAACAGAGACCTTGTATTGCGGAATAATTACACCGTGCATTTGAAGCATTAAAACCCAAATCTGATTGGGAGGAGGCAGGGAGCATTGTGGATTAATAAAAATGTGCATGCTTGCAACACTGAATCCAGCTGTTACAAACCGTAATAAGTAGTGATCGGTGGGGGTCGGTCTTATTATAGCTGCATTGTGTAAGTCTGTCAATTGAGTGTTAAAGCAGGGTCAGCGTACATTCCCGCCTTGGATAGGATCCGACGTTGTGTTTGGACAATTTAAACAAATGGGATTATGCACAGCCATGATTTCAATTATGAGACTCGCCTGTATCATAGAGTCAGGACTGCAACCATTACAACGCATGATTTATATGAAGCACTATCATTGTGGGAGCACATATTACAGTTCAGAATTAATCAGTTAAGCGAATTTTCTGCATGTAGATGGAGTGCAGTTCAGTAGCCTTGTCTTCTATTAACTCCCACGCAAGGAATTCCAACATGCTCCTTACTTGCGAGAGTATGAAGGCTTATGGCACCATACGTTCCTCTTCGCCTACAGCGCACATGAATTGAAAGATTCAGTCGCCTCCTACGACATCCGGTTCCCGTGAGCTTGGACGAGCTGATTGCGAGGAAGTCGGCGGCTGATTATCGACGTTCGAGGACAGGTTCTGTCCACTTGTTTCTTATTTAGTGAATGTTTAACCACCACGCACATCGAGCACGCTACGGGTTCACAGCGTTACTTCAATATCAAAAGTCAATCCTAAACACTCCATCTAACGCATGATTTCATTTGACACCTACGATCCAAAATAACAATTTGATTAAATTACATCATTTTTGCAATCATAGTTTCCAGAACGAAAAAATGTACATCATAAAAGCATGTATTTTGCAAGTGATAACATCAATAAGCAAACTTAGCCACACAATATCCGAGTGTTTCTCCTTATTGACGAGTGTCAGGCAGCTCATCGTATCACCCAGCTCTCGCGAGGGAAATCAGCCTAGGTATTGCGCTGTATAAAAACAGTAGGTGGTTTACACATCGTAAACAACTCGATGCGTTTGGTTCTATCAGAGACAAGGTCATCGTGTAGCTTCGCTTCGACTAGATTGGTCTTAGGCCCAGTTTATTATGAAGTCATAAACGCGATTTGAAAACATCAATCACGTGAACTTCACACTCCATTATTTGTCGACATGTTACTGAATGTCGCTTCATATGAGCACAACACGCAACCAGCACTTTCTAATGGAGGGAAGCGCAATAAGTTTACTCGTGAACGATCGGCAATTTGTTTATTCAACATAGACCTGCGTCTGAACGACTTGCTCATATATCATTAAATGAAATTATACAGGGCTTTACACGAGTTACAGGTTATTTACCACAACCATAATATGAGGCTAACATATGCTAAAGCATCCTTGCCTAAATTGTTTCTTATTTACATGATCCCTTTTTATCATGGCATCCTCTTCGCAGCTATTAAACTTGTATGGCTTTGTAACCAGGGGCTGCATTCGGTATGGAAGCAAAGAGCAAAGCAACAGAGTATCGCAACCCTCATTTCGTAGAGCTCCATGCTAAGTACTTATGTGGCTTGATGATGCGATACAACCCACGGTTTTTATCGCAAGACGCTATCGGGAATGCTTAATACAGGCCTTGACATAACAAAACAGCCTTTATGTGGTTAACATAATTTGCTATGTATACACGTTATAACCCTTACACCGAACCGCTCATTATGCATTGTTTTTAAGCTGATATCTATTATGAGATGCTGTATTTCATTATTTTCTATTATATTAAATGTTTATGAGTTAATTATGCATTGACGACCAAAGAATATGAGTGGTACATCAGGGAAGTGGCAGATCACATCATCATAATTATCGTAATCATTGTCATCATAGTCATTATCCTCATCATCATCATCATCATCATCATCACCATCATCATCATTCGTATCATGAATAGATTGCCACACTTTGCAACTTGCAGCTAGCTGCTATCAGGAAGCAGATGGTTCATGATTTGTCGTTATATAATTCACCTTTGAAATTTGTTGAGTGCCATTCGTGGTTCAACACAATGACATAGTTTCTCTGGCCAATGCAATTACAAAAATTCCCAACTTCAAAGTAGCAAGATTGAGACGTGGAATTCCCTTAGTGACCAGTAAGCCAAATTTCCTTTCCAGACATAAGGAAGAGATGAATCAATGACGAAACAACTTTTCCCAACTACTTCCCACCCAACTATTTGATTGACTTGGCTTTTTATCACTTGTGTTATTTATAGCATTTCGTGTGATGATCCGCTGTTATCTACATGCAACCTTATGCAAAATTGCTTCTCGTGAGAGCTAGCCTTAGTAACACTTAGTTAGCACTAGGAATGAATCATACTGCCCTCCACAACCTACTCAATAGCTATCTGGGGTCATAAGATGGATGATGGGCTGTGTCCTGTGGCCCGAAGCGCACCCATAAAATCACATCCTGAGAGTTACATCATCCGTGCTCTGCAACATTGCTGATAAGCATCCCTAAGGCATGATGCGCCATTCTTGTGTATGATCCCGTTGTTCACAGGGTAAAATAAAGCAGGCCTCCGTGGATCTAGTAGAAGTTTTACAGAATAGCAACTTTTGCCGTTTGTGTCGAGAACAATCACATCATAATTGACACTAATTGTATAGTGGCTATACATCAAAAACCAAAAAAATATCCAATTTGGTCATTTATAGTCACATCACTCAGATCGGTCTGTATATACTGATGAATCAGCTCTATATATAGGCGGTGGTTACCAATAATTGTGCGATAGTGCCCTGTACATGCTTAATCTGGGAATTTATACAGTTGACTACCATGTGAATGATGGAGTAGTGATCGATACCTGGTTATTACTAGCTGACTGCGTCTCATACATTCAGGTCGCCCAGACTCACTGGAACCGGCTGTCACAAGCGGCGACAACAGAAGACGATGTTGGATTTGCTGTAGAGATCAACTAAGACGAAACATGCTTTAACAGCATGAGTGTGGATACAGTACCTTCGACATTTGCCATATCTCGCCAATTTCTTGACAAATACTTTGCAGTGTAAACTTTGTCAAGGCATCCAGTAACTACACCGCCATCGTGCCTAATGCAGCACATTAAATCACTATTGATTTTTAAAAACACAAACGCAGATTTATTAGTGAAAAATCAACAAGCCATATTTGCAACGCTCAACAAGTCTCCACTTAATTACCAAACACGCACGCAGATCAGTAAGCTTTTAACAATCAAATTGCAACAAATATTAAAATCAGTTATCATAGAAGGAGTATTGTAAATTTCGCAAAGCTTTTCGAAGCCATTTCTATACAACGTGTTGTCGGTAGCATTCTAGCTTTCGACATTTCAGCTAATTACTTGATATTCTTGCATCATCAGCCGTCGCTCCTCCATCGGATATGTATCTGTGATTAAGTATGAAGTTGTAATACATTCGTACGTAAAAACTATTAATTGCCCGTTTGTGAGTGAACTGTTCCATTTCCCGCGATCAATCTCATCCCACAAACATATCATTCATGCTTTCTTAAAATAAATACGCACTTATTAAGTTCAATTAGGCAGTTGATTCCTGCTCTGAAGAAGTCTGATACTGGAATGATTCAGCAACACGCTCTTCCCTATAGAAATCTAGTCAGCATGCTGTAGATACAACCGCTGCAGTTGCATTGTGAATGCGTGTGTATTGCGCAGAAAGATGTGGAAATGTAAGTGTGACTTGCGTTAATTTTGTTCCACTTTTATGAGTTATAGGAATGTATATATGTGAACATAGCAAGTGATACCTAAAGCAAAATCCCTCATTCAAATCATGCAGGAGGCTGTATTGGTTCATCAACAGACTGGAGTCTATATAATAAACAGTCCTATCTTTTTTATATACTTAGTGCCGATAATCAAAAGTTCGGGAATGAAAACATGCTGTGTGTATTCTTAATTAACTTGGAAATTCAACTATTTGAGGACTTATAATCCACTTTTTGATAATCAATCAGTTTCGGTTACACAGCTATATCTGCTCAAAATTATTAAGACCTGTGAGTTGACATTAATATAATCGACGACGACGAACTCCGATTTTTAATCGCGAGCCATGAGAAACCGCGACCAATGCCTTGCTTGCGTTCTGCCTCCTTGGTGTACGGAAGCCGAAGAAGAAATTTAAATCCTTCATCAATACTTTACTCACAACATATATTTAATTGTATAAAGGTCAAGTATGAATGTATTCAATTTCTCTTCCCCTTTAATGTGTCATTTCTTAGATAAAAATTTTGTCATTGATCACGCTGACCTGACACAGGAGGTTTAGGCAAATATGATATACAATAGCAGATTATCGTGGCAAAAGCTTGTCCTGTCATCGTTATCCTATACACGCTGCCACATTACATAATATTACCCTTGTGCTCATTACCGAAAATTGACAAGTATCATTAAATATCAGTTTTAGTCCTCTGATATTACCACGGGGATAAAATACTCAATGAAATTGGTCAACAAGGTTAAACAAAAATCTCCCCATCATACAACAACTCAGTGGCTTAAGTCATTGATCTTAACCACTAAATGCCAAGATTAATCGGATGGCGCAGTTGATGCGGAAGTGTTACCATATGTATGCAGCGGATCAGCTGGATTCGCCTTTAATACAGTCGGGTTTTTCATCTTCTTATAATTGTTATTAACTGAGATTATCACTTGTTGGTATTAGTACATGCTGGTTCTACGTGATCAAGGTACTTGTGCATGCTGCAGCTAGCGTCCTCGTCTGAATCAATCTGTTAATTGTCCATCATATAGAAGTCTGTTCTGCCTACAATAAAGTAAGCTGTCTGTGTACCGCCCGTCATCGAGAAGCCTGCTTGTCACTGCCCATCATCGTCGTACCAGCTGGCCAATGTTCTAAACCATGCATCCACACATGCAAATCAAATGCTCCACGCGAGCCATTTTCCTATGCTGCTACTCATACTTTTCGTTACGGCAAGTGATTGTGTGTTGAGCAGGGACCTATTGCCATCGACCATCTCGAGTGGATCGCAACATAGATAAGGTCCTCATACACATTGTGTAAATTCTTTGTTGCTAAATATTGCGAGAATAACATATTCAGCATAACAAAAGGTATTTTAAACTAAGCTACACATGCTTCAGGAGCCGTCACCACAGTTGCAATGAACTGAGAATAATTTACAGTAAGTCCCTGGTTGTATTATTGGGTTTCTTAATCAGCTTCGTTATCTTATAGCTATCTGTCCGCATCCAGGGATTAAGCCATGATTGTCACTTATTTCAATAGCAGCTCCAAAGGTTCCCCAGACACCCCTCTGACTGATTCGATTCCTTTATTGAACCCTCTTTCCAAATGCATGTGGATGTCTCTCTATCACAAACATTACATGGTTAATGACGCAACCATCGTAGATTCATGCATTTAACGACGGATCATCGTAAAACAAACTAAATGAAGCTAATATATAACTTTGATGGAGAAAATTGGGTTATCTATTATGTAAGTGAATGATACAGTCTCCGCCACATAAATACACTGCAATTTTTTACCGCTTCCTCCTCTCGTGGTTAATGAGACAGCACAGAGCGGTGAAACGATGAGTAACTGACCAGTGGATTGATCTTTTATGGTCCTGCAGAATTTATCATGCTAGGGAAAAGCATCCTGGCTCGCCGTTGGATACATAATTTGCGCAAGGCAATTCCCTTATTCCATAAATCATTATTATAAGTAATCAATATAAGCCATTTGCAGAGATATAAATGTAATGTAACTTCTTATAATCAAACAGGATTCATTCCGCTGCTGCTTAGTTTAGAGAAAGCGCATCACTGAGGTATCATAAGGTGCGAATTGTGATTACCACGCACAGCTGTAGAACACCCACCGTTTTTTAGCAGCACGAATTTATTTGCAAAAATTAGTTTTAGTATGTTGTGCTGCTGAAAGAGAAGCGACTTCGGCAATGGTCGTTTTTAAGCAAAGAACTACCGCTCTCATGAGTAACATCATTGACGGGAAATGGCGCCGTAAAAGAGAGTAGTAAACTCGACTAGTGCCATGCTTGTACTTCATAACGCAACAAGAACGATGCAGACAATTGTGCGATTCAAAGCGTATGCAGTGGCTTACTAGGCTGTGAAATCTTATTTTGGCTTAACTAACACAAAAAGGTAAATATTTATCAAATGAAGGTACTTCTACAATTCACGAGGAAGTTATGTTACGTTTGAGATACTCCACCACATCGTCAAGATTGACGTTGTCTTTAGTAATGCATACTTACGCCATCTGCACAGCTAGTCAACGACCAGAGAATATGACGGCAAACACGACTTGGTCTCGTTATTTAAAACGACGGAGTAGAATTCTTTTATCAAAATCTCAATACTCCACCAACGGCCTAGACGGTCTAGACGGCTGGAACTCGTGTATTTATGAGATATATTTTAGTTCTCCTATCACCGGTATATACTAATACACCTACTAGCTGCTGCAACGTCTCTGCCGAAATTATTCTCTAATAATTTGCCGCTGTGTGTAATTGTAACATAGCATAGATTACAGGCCTCGTGTTATTTACCTACATGTATTACACAAGCAACGCATTACATACATCAACAGCACATCTGTTATTTTCCGACGTTAATCCTGAAAGAGTATAATGATGGAAAAATACGTTACCTAATCCCATTCTGAGTTGTCCACAGGGGTATTTATCACATACCGACATACAGGTAAGCTTCAAGTTACCACCCCTAGCTATCCATAGAACATCAGATGACTATTAGCTTACAACCCAAGCACACGCAGACTTCAGGGTCGGTGTTGAATGGACCTATATAATACTTCACATACATGTGGAATTTGATAAATATCAGCTCAATAATTAGTTAATTCATACATAATAGTCTCAGGATGTTTGGAAAACCATTTCCGGAAGTTTTCCTTGCATGATAAGCCCAGAATAAACTTGAATTATCAAGAATCATGGGACATAAGAGCAACTTGATTGACTGAATTTCTCCAATCCCTCAATAATAATACCACGTCTATTTGGATGTGTAGGTAATAGTGAAGTCTGAATTTACACTTATCGGAGTCTGAAATCTGCTGTCCAAGTTTTTCGCTTGTATCAGATTCCAGTAATGAGGGAGGGATTTTGTATTTAGCGCGTTAACGGTAAACCTGGCGCCAGCGTGATCCATGCCTGATACTACGCGGCCATTAGATCGGCGCATTTTATGTTCTTGTTGCCTAGACACAAAGTGCATCTGATATCATTAATCACTGTAACTTGGCAAAAATGCACTAGGTTTTTTCTTTGATCAAACGGATAAAAATAGTAAGTGGAAGTTTGCGGCTTTTGAAGTACTCTAAATTGGATGTGGGTTTGATAAATAAATAAGCAGAGTTATTCTTGGGTTCGAAATCGTTATTTTTTTACCATCTGATTCGTTGGCGCGTTTGACATTTGAGCATGAAGGTTACGTGAGATGACGTGGAAGCTGTATGCACTGTTATTAAGACAACGGGACACGCTGAATGCAGTATACAATGTACTCCAACATCGGGACTTAGCGTGAAGGTTGTATACATTAGAGCACAGTATGAGTGTTGATAACCCTGTAATCATACACCATGACACGATTCGGATGCATTATACACAGCAATAAAGTATCAGGACGCTGTGGATACTGCATTTACAGTACCTGGACACCAGGGTGCACTGTTGAATACTGCTTACAATGTAAAACGACACACGGTCATAGTGTGGATAATGTGTATAGTTGGCGATTTCACAGCGGATCATTACAGAAAACTCACCTAGCTTGCCACCCGTCCCATATTACCTCCACATGTGAGATGGCATTATAAGGTACTGAGAAGGACTGTATGCCATTTGCTTTTATCCCGGAGGCACACTCTGCTAACTATTAGCATCACTTAGCATCACGAGCCATTCTATAGTCCTGGCAGTTGTGTACATTTATTTTATTATGCACGAGGTTGTGTTGAATGTATTGCCATCTGGTACATATATACGTCGTATGATGTCCTTGTGACGACAGTTCTGCCTATTCAAAAGAGCCATTACTATAATCCCACAAATTGTCGACGCTCACACCTGGCACACAATGAATACGTAGGATACAAGGCCGAGCACATATTACAGTTCAGAATTAATCAGTTAAGCGAATTTTCTGCATGTAGATGGAGTGCAGTTCAGTAGCCTTGTCTTCTATTAACTCCCACGCAAGGAATTCTAACATGCTCCTTACTTGCAAGAGTATGAAGGCTTATGGCACCATACGTTCCTCTTCGCCTACAGCGAACATTAATTATTCAGTCGCCTCCTACGACATCCTGTTCCCGTGAGCCAGGACGAGCTGATAGCGAGGATGTCGGCGGCTGATTATCGACGTTCGAGGACAGGTTCTGTCCACTTGTTTCTTATTTAGTGAATGTTTAACCACCACGCACATCCAGCACGCTACGGGTTCACAGCGTTACTTCAATATCAAAAGTTAATCCTAAACACTCCATCTAACGCATGATTTCATTTGACACCTACGATCCAAAATAACAATTTGATTAAATTACATCATTTTTGCAATCATAGTTTCCAGAACGAAAAAATGTACATCATAAAAGCATGTATTCTGCAAGTGATAACATCAATAAGCAAACTTAGCCGCACAATATCCGAGTGTTTCTCCTTATTGACGAGTGTCAGGCAGCTCATCGTATCACCCAGCTCTCGCGAGGGAAATCAGCCTAGGTATTGTGCTGTATAAAAACAGTAGGTGGTTTACACATCGTAAACAACTTGATGCGTTTGGTTCTATCACAGACAAGGTCATCGTGTAGCTTCGCATCGACTAGATTGGTCTTAGGCCCAGTTTATTATGAAGTCATAAACGGGATTTGAGAACATCAATCACTAGAACTACACACTTCATTATTTGTCGACATGTTACTGAATGTGGCTTCATATGAGCACAACACGCAACCAGCACTTTCTAAAGGAGGGAAGCGCAATAAGTTTACTCGTGAACGGTCAGCAATTTGTTTATTCAACATAGACCTGCGTTTGAACGACTTGCTCATATATCATTTAATAAAATTATACGGGGCTTTACACGAGTTACAGGTTCTTTACCACAACCATAATATGAGGTTAACATATGCTAAAGCATCCTTGCCTAAATTGTTTCTTATTTGCATGATCCCTTTTTATCATGGCATCCTCTTCACAGCTATTAAACTTGTATGGCTTTGTAACCAGGGGCTGCATTCGGTATGGAAGCAAAGAGCAAAGCAACAGAGTATCGCAACCCTCATTTCGTAGAGCTCCATGCTAAGTACTTATGTGGCTTGATGATGCGATACAACCCACGGTTTTTATCGCAAGACGCTATCGGGAATGCTTAATACAGGCCTTGACATAACAAAACAGCCTTTATGTGGTTAACATAATTTGCTATGTATACACGTTATAACCCTTACACCGAACCGCTCATTATGCATTGTTTTTAAGCTGATATCTATTATGAGATGCTGTATTTCATTATTTTCTATTATATTAAATGTTTATGAGTTAATTATGCATTGACGACCAAAGAATATGAGTGGTACATCAGGGAAGTGGCAGATCACATCATCATAACTATCGTAATCATTGTCATCATAGTCATTATCCTCATCATCATCATCATCATCATCATCATCATCATCATCATCATCATTCGTATCATGAATAGATTGCCACACTTTGCAACTTGCAGCTAGCTGCTATCAGGAAGCAGATGGTTCATGATTTGTCGTTATATAATTCACCTTTGAAATTTGTTGAGTGCCATTCGTGGTTCAACACAATGACATAGTTTCTCTGGCCAATGCAATTACAAAAATTCCCAACTTCAAAGTAGCAAGATTGAGACGTGGAATTCCCTTAGTGACCAGTAAGCCAAATTTCCTTTCCAGACATAAGGAAGAGATGAATCAATGACGAAACAACTTTTCCCAACTACTTCCCACCCAACTATTTGATTGACTTGGCTTTTTATCACTTGTGTTATTTATAGCATTTCGTGTGATGATCCGCTGTTATCTACATGCAACCTTATGCAAAATTGCTTCTCGTGAGAGCTAGCCTTAGTAACACTTAGTTAGCACTAGGAATGAATCATACTGCCCTCCACAACCTACTCAATAGCTATCTGGGGTCATAAGATGGATGATGGGCTGTGTCCTGTGGCCCGAAGCGCACCCATAAAATCACATCCTGAGAGTTACATCATCCGTGCTCTGCAACATTGCTGATAAGCATCCCTAAGGCATGATGCGCCATTCTGTGTGTATGATCCCGTTGTTCACAGGGTAAAATAAAGCAGGCCTCCGTGGATCTAGTAGAAGTTTTACAGAATAGCAACTTTTGCCGTTTGTGTCGAGAACAATCACATCATAATTGACACTAATTGTATAGTGGCTATACATCAAAAACCAAAAAAATATCCAATTTGGTCATTTATAGTCACATCACTCAGATCGGTCTGTATATACTGATGAATCAGCTCTATATATAGGCGGTGGTTACCAATAATTGTGCGATAGTGCCCTGTACATGCTTAATCTGGGAATTTATACAGTTGACTACCATGTGAATGATGGAGTAGTGATCGATACCTGGTTATTACTAGCTGACTGCGTCTCATACATTCAGGTCGCCCAGACTCACTGGAACCGGCTGTCACAAGCGGCGACAACAGAAGACGATGTTGGATTTGCTGTAGAGATCAACTAAGACGAAACATGCTTTAACAGCATGAGTGTGGATACAGTACCTTCGACATTTGCCATATCTCGCCAATTTCTTGACAAATACTTTGCAGTGTAAACTTTGTCAAGGCATCCAGTAACTACACAGCCATCGTGCCTAATGCAGCACATTAAATCACTATTGATTTTTAAAAACACAAACGCAGATTTATTAGTGAAAAATCAACAAGCCATATTTGCAACGCTCAACAAGTCTCCACTTAATTACCAAACACGCACGCAGATCAGTAAGCTTTTAACAATCAAATTGCAACAAATATTAAAATCAGTTATCATAGAAGGAGTATTGTATATTTCGCAAAGCTTTTCGAAGCCATTTCTATACAACGTGTTGTCGGTAGCATTCTAGCTTTCGACATTTCAGCTAATTACTTGATATTCTTGCATCATCAGCCGTCGCTCCTCCATCGGATATGTATCTGTGATTAAGTATGAAGTTGTAATACATTCGTACGTAAAAACTATTAATTGCCCGTTTGTGAGTGAACTGTTCCATTTCCCGCGATCAATCTCATCCCACAAACATATCATTCATGCTTTCTTAAAATAAATACGCACTTATTAAGTTCAATTAGGCAGTTGATTCCTGCTCTGAAGAAGTCTGATACTGGAATGATTCAGCAACACGCTCTTCCCTATAGAAATCTAGTCAGCATGCTGTAGATACAACCGCTGCAGTTGCATTGTGAATGCGTGTGTATTGCGCAGAAAGATGTGGAAATGTAAGTGTGACTTGCGTTAATTTTGTTCCACTTTTATGAGTTATAGGAGTGTATATATGTGAACATAGCAAGTGATACCTAAAGCAAAATCCCTCATTCAAATCATGCAGGAGGCTGTATTGGTTCATCAACAGACTGGAGTCTATATAATAAACAGTCCTATCTTTTTTATATACTTAGTGCCGATAATCAAAAGTTCGGGAATGAAAACATGCTGTGTGTATTCTTAATTAACTTGGAAATTCAACTATTTGAGGACTTATAATCCACTTTTTGATAATCAATCAGTTTCGGTTACACAGCTATATCTGCTCAAAATTATTAAGACCTGTGAGTTGACATTAATATAATCGACGACGACGAACTCCGATTTTTAATCGCGAGCCATGAGAAACCGCGACCAATGCCTTGCTTGCGTTCTGCCTCCTTGGTGTACGGAAGCCGAAGAAGAAATTTAAATCCTTCATCAATACTTTACTCACAACATATATTTAATTGTATAAAGGTCAAGTATGAATGTATTCAATTTCTCTTCCCCTTTAATGTGTCATTTCTTAGATAAAAATTTTGTCATTGATCACGCTGACCTGACACAGGAGGTTTAGGCAAATATGATATACAATAGCAGATTATCGTGGCAAAAGCTTGTCCTGTCATCGTTATCCTATACACGCTGCCACATTACATAATATTACCCTTGTGCTCATTACCGAAAATTGACAAGTATCATTAAATATCAGTTTTAGTCCTCTGATATTACCACGGGGATAAAATACTCAATGAAATTGGTCAACAAGGTTAAACAAAAATCTCCCCATCATACAACAACTCAGTGGCTTAAGTCATTGATCTTAACCACTAAATGCCAAGATTAATCGGATGGCGCAGTTGATGCGGAAGTGTTACCATATGTATGCAGCGGATCAGCTGGATTCGCCTTTAATACAGTCGGGTTTTTCATCTTCTTATAATTGTTATTAACTGAGATTATCACTTGTTGGTATTAGTACATGCTGGTTCTACGTGATCAAGGTACTTGTGCATGCTGCAGCTAGCGTCCTCGTCTGAATCAATCTGTTAATTGTCCATCATATAGAAGTCTGTTCTGCCTACAATAAAGTAAGCTGTCTGTGTACCGCCCGTCATCGAGAAGCCTGCTTGTCACTGCCCATCATCGTCGTACCAGCTGGCCAATTTCTAAACCATGCATCCACACATGCAAATCAAATGCTCCACGCGAGCCATTTTCCTATGCTGCTACTCATACTTTTCGTTACGGCAAGTGATTGTGTGTTGAGCAGGGACCTATTGCCATCGACCATCTCGAGTGGATCGCAACATAGATAAGGTCCTCATACACATTGTGTAAATTCTTTGTTGCTAAATATTGCGAGAATAACATATTCAGCATAACAAAAGGTATTTTAAACTAAGCTACACATGCTTCAGGAGCCGTCACCACAGTTGCAATGAACTGAGAATAATTTACAGTAAGTCCCTGGTTGTATTATTGGGTTTCTTAATCAGCTTCGTTATCTTATAGCTATCTGTCCGCATCCAGGGATTAAGCCATGATTGTCACTTATTTCAATAGCAGCTCCAAAGGTTCCCCAGACACCCCTCTGACTGATTCGATTCCTTTATTGAACCCTCTTTCCAAATGCATGTGGATGTCTCTCTATCACAAACATTACATGGTTGATGACGCAACCATCGTAGATTCATGCATTTAACGACGGATCATCGTAAAACAAACTAAATGAAGCTAATATATAACTTTGATGGAGAAAATTGGGTTATCTATTATGTAAGTGAATGATACAGTCTCCGCCACATAAATACACTGCAATTTTTTACCGCTTCCTCCTCTCGTGGTTAATGAGACAGCACAGAGCGGTGAAACGATGAGTAACTGACCAGTGGATTGATCTTTTATGGTCCTGCAGAATTTATCATGCTAGGGAAAAGCATCCTGGCTCGCCGTTGGGTACATAATTTGCGCAAGGCAATTCTCTTATTCCATAAATCATTATTATGAGTAATCAATATAAGCCATTTGCAGAGATATAAATGTAATGTAACTTCTTATAATCAAACAGGATTCATTCCGCTGCTGCTTAGTTTAGAGAAAGCGCATCACTGAGGTATCATAAGGTGCGAATTGTGATTACCACGCACAGCTGTAGAACACCCACCGTTTTTTAGCAGCACGAATTTATTTGCAAAAATTAGTTTTAGTATGTTGTGCTGCTGAAAGAGAAGCGACTTCGGCAATGGTCGTTTTTAAGCAAAGAACTACCGCTCTCATGAGTAACATCATTGACGGGAAATGGCGCCGTAAAAGAGAGTAGTAAACTCGACTAGTGCCATGCTTGTACTTCATAACCCAACAAGAACGATGCAGACAATTGTGCGATTCAAAGCGTATGCAGTGGCTTACTAGGCTGTGAAATCTTATTTTGGCTTAACTAACACAAAAAGGTAAATATTTATCAAATGAAGGTACTTCTACAATTCACGAGGAAGTTATGTTACGTTTGAGATACTCCACCACATCGTCAAATTTGACGTTGTCTTTAGTAATGCATACTTACGCCATCTGCACAGCTAGTCAACGACCAGAGAATATGACGGCAAACACGACTTGGTCTCGTTATTTAAAACGACGGAGTAGAATTCTTTTATCAAAATCTCAATACTCCACCAACGGCCTAGACGGTCTAGACGGCTGGAACTCGTGTATTTATGAGATATATTTTAGTTCTCCTATCACCGGTATATACTAATACACCTACTAGCTGCTGCAACGTCTCTGCCGAAATTATTCTCTAATAATTTGCCGCTGTGTGTAATTGTAACATAGCATAGATTACAGGCCTCGTGTTATTTACCTACATGTATTACACAAGCAACGCATTACATACATCAACAGCACATCTGTTATTTTCCGACGTTAATCCTGAAAGAGTATAATGATGGAAAAATACGTTACCTAATCCCATTCTGAGTTGTCCACAGGGGTATTTATCACATACCGACATACAGGTAAGCTTCAAGTTACCACCCCCTAGCTATCCATAGAACATCAGATGACTATTAGCTTACAACCCAAGCACACGCAGACTTCAGGGTCGGTGTTGAATGGACCTATATAATACTTCACATACATGTGGAATTTGATAAATATCAGCTCAATAATTAGTTAATTCATACATAATAGTCTCAGGATGTTTGGAAAACCATTTCCGGAAGTTTTCCTTGCATGATAAGCCCAGAATAAACTTGAATTATCAAGAATCATGGGACATAAGAGCAACTTGATTGACTGAATTTCTCCAATCCCTCAATAATAATACCACGTCTATTTGGATGTGTAGGTAATAGTGAAGTCTGAATTTACACTTATCGGAGTCTGAAATCTGCTGTCCAAGTTTTTCGCTTGTATCAGATTCCAGTAATGAGGGAGGGATTTTGTATTTAGCGCGTTAACGGTAAACCTGGCGCCAGCGTGATCCATGCCTGATACTACGCGGCCATTAGATCGGCGCATTTTATGTTCTTGTTGCCTAGACACAAAGTGCATCTGATATCATTAATCACTGTAACTTGGCAAAAATGCACTAGGTTTTTTCTTTGATCAAACGGATAAAAATAGTAAGTGGAAGTTTTTTTACCGTATGATTTATTGGCGCGTTTGACATTTGAGCATGAAGGTTACTTGGGATGACGTGGAATCTGTATGCACTGTTATAATAACAACAGGACACGCTGGATGTAGTATACAATGAACACAAACATCGGGACTTAGCGTGAAGGCTGTATACTTTAGCGCACAGTATGAGTGTTGATAACCCTGTAATCATACACCATGACACGATTCGGATGCATTATACACAGCAATAAAGTATCAGGACTCTGTGGATACTGCATTTACAGTACCTGGACACCAGGGTGCACTGTTGAATACTGCTTACAATGTAAAACGACACACGGTCATAGTGTGGATAATGTGTATAGTTGTCGATTTCACAGCGGATCATTACAGAAAACTCACCTAGCTTGCCACCCGTCCCATATTACCTCAACATGTGAGATGGCATTATAAGGTACTGAGAAGGACTGTATGCCATTTGCTTTTATCCCGGAGGCACACTCTGTTAACTATTAGCATCACTTAGCATCACGAGCCATTCTATAGTCCTGGCAGTTGTGTACATTTATTTTATTATGCACGAGGTTGTGTTGAATGTATTGCCATCTGGTACATATATACGTCGTATGATGTCCTTGTGACGACAGTTCTGCCTATTCAAAAGAGCCATTACTATAATCCCACAAATTGTCGACGCTCACACCTGGCACACAATGAATACGTAGGATACTAGGACCGATCAGTATCATCCCTGTTCCCTTTTGCGATGTAAGCTAAAGTTTTATATCATTGTATAGAGCTGTGTAATTGAAGTTGGGGGTATTCAGTCTTAACAATGTACTGCATCATGCGTGCATTTCCTCCTCTAAAAACATCTCTAAAGAGCCAGATATTAACATAGTGAGCAGCCAGAAGTAATGTGAATATATCGGCCGAGCACAACCGACGTACATACGCATCCAAAAGCATCGTTACCAACTTACCGGGGTACGAGGGCCCCGGGAGCAAATTTGATGGCCTTGCTATATAGAGGTATACATGTCTTACGGCTCAGCGCTATGTCTCTACATAGTGTGCGCTTTCATAGCAAAGTTTATATGAGTCATGCGATACAATATTGAATACATGCCTCGTCAAGCTAAGTATTAACTAAGCCAAATGGTGTCATGAATACGATCAACCTTAAACCTAAGCATTCAAACCTATACAGCGAGAATACGCCAAGGTATTTTCATCTTTTACACTTAATATTGTTCATCTTCGTTAGACCAAACACTACAATCATCAGTAATTTGTGTTTACCGGTTCCGAGCCATGGAATGCTTGATTAAGTGACAATAGCTCTATGTCTCTACATGGATATTATTCGCTTTCATAGCAATGCTTTAATGTGTCATGTGATACAATAGGCTATAACAAAGCACCTGGTGGATATAATAAGGGTTGTGCCATCAAAGATGGCGATGCATGTTATATGGCAAAAGCTGACATAGCACTAGGTGAATATGGTATGGTAACGGTAAACGAAACACCCGGCATATGTACAAAACTAAAGGCAAACACAGCACACAGCACGGAACAACAGTTGAAGCAAACCAAGAACCCTTAATATACTCACGTTAGTTTGAAACAATATAAGATCAATATTTGTTGCTCGTAGCCTGTAGATATGTACGAAATGTCGATGAAAAATAATCCTGGAGACCGCGTGTCCCTTATTAGATAACCATGTCGAAGTTTGTAAACATGAAGAATTCCACGCATATCGACAATCGTAGGTTACATTTTGGAATGAATGTTCCAAATGACTAAGCCAGCGATTTGGTATCAACCGTCTTAAATAGCGTACACGAACTGAACTCAAAACTGAACACATAATAAGTAGATTCACTCCTAACGAGTTGCGTTAGGTGGTAAATGAGGGGCTGAAGATCGCAAATTAATTCTCTCATAGCCCACGAGATGGACAGCAAAGCACCGGATTGGCGCGATTAGATGCCAGCCAGTAAATATATCCTTAACCAGGGGTCAGTCATTCATTTATTTTTGGAACGTGAATAAAAGCCACCATACAAGACACGCCGCTGTCTGACAAAACATGTGAACAAGCTTACCGTGAGTAGCGCGCTACTTAGTCGGAGCATCTCTTGAAAACCAATCAAAGTTACTTATCACTTTCGGGACGCGGTTTTCTGGACCAATCTTCAATCTATGACACTGTTTCGGCCACCACAGATGCGTTCGATCCACAGTCCAAAGTGATTTGTTGATTTAATGCAAGCGCCAACTGACGACGGCAATATGTTTCACTCGTTTGCATATTGACCGCATAGCAAAGCAGAGTGAACCCTTTTGGCATAATTGTTAGCCCTCTGGTCATACCGATTAAATTATCGTTCTAAATGGAGTGTAACACGTGTCCACCAAGTGTATGCAGAAGATGCAGTTCCACGGTAATTAAAAGAGAGATGACGCATGAAAGCGGAATGGTTTAACAAATAGACCAGTGCCTTGGAGCCTTCTTCGGCTGCAAGAGGAGGATGCCAATCACACTGTCCCGGAAACCTCCATGTTATCATTATGTAATACATTTCATTGGAAGGATTTCGAATTGCACGAAATTTTCTGACGTTGCAGACCTGGTGCACTATACTGCTATGCAGATAAATAGGAATATGTCTATAAGCATTTAACCTGCGTTTTCGTATCAATAGAGACACGTTGTATGACAAACATTGAGATATGAAGTGTTGCATCATCTAATTTGAGCAAAAGCTCATGTGTTGTGTGTCACAAGCAAAAGGCCTACACACGTCCCTACCGCCTCATTTTCTGTTCATTTTACCCGGCTGCTTGTAGGGGTAATCGATGTACTATAAACTAGCGTCGTCTCAATGATGCCGGAAATATTCTAATAGAACAGATATTTCGATCGTAAACGGTATTTGACATAAGATTGATTGTGTCATGTTATTGACATGAAGTCATTGCGTGCTTGATATACGAGACGGAACAATAAAACAAAAGGAAACACCAGTCCTCATAATCAGCAGTCGAGTTCCACTGCGCGTGTCCGGGCTCACGGTAACCGGATGTTACACGAGGCCACTTAAACCTGAAATAAATGTCTACTGCAGGCCATCAGCTTCAGTTTAGAAATATGTTCAAGCAAGCAAGCATGAAATGTTCCTCGTATGCCTTGTTTTATATGCAAACTCTACCACGATCATTGAAGTGGAGAAATGCCAGTACATTACATACAGCCACGGCATTCATGTTAAGTATCAAATATTCAGGACCACGAGACAAAAGTAAGCGTTTATACGTTCATGCAGCTTGTTTAGATTCGTTGCATGGGTGTAAATAGGTGACAGGGCTGCCTTACGTCATTCGCGTTTTTTCTGAGTAGATGGGTGACAGGGCTGCATAACGTCATTCGCGTTGTGTCTGAGTAAGTAGGTGACAGGGCTGCATAACGTCATTCGCGTCATGTCTATGTTAATAGGTGACAGGGCTGCCTAACGTCATTCGCGTTGTATCTGAGTAGATGAGTGACAGGGCTGCATAACGTCATTCGCGTTGTCTCTGTGTTAATAGATGACAGTAGCCACCTAACATCACACTCCTTGCGTTTATATAGCGCCAGTATCAGCACGTTCAATTCGTATACATAAACTCAAAAGGACAAAACTACTAAACAATCCCGAGTACGTATGCACCGCACTACGCTGCACTACATATTACACGGTTATTTCCTCCAGACTGGTAGGAATGTCGCGTGTGACCAGCTGAAGTGACTTGATAAGTCTCTACATGCCTATTCATAACGGTTTAGAGTTATCTCACAATAATTGTACTTTTTAAAGCTCAGGGCTTCCCTATTTTATGATGCTTTTATTCCGGACGCTGCAACGCGTCTCAGGTGGCGGCTTGTATCATTAAACTAATAGCTGTGAATAATGGAATCTGTTGAAATTAACAACAGTTCAACGTCCTGTCCAACCCGATGAGGCTATATTTACATCAGTGTTTGCGAGATAAGCGGAAGTTAAGAGCGAGAAACAATAGATGCATGCTACAAATAGCCAATGACTGCGGCCGTCTGGGGGCAATGGCCGAATGATGATTATAATATATGAGGATTTGTGGAACAACCACCCAGTCTAGTTTGTTTATGGACGGTAAATGAGCAATACATGTGACCTATTGAAGGGCACAGAAACGAAGGAGAATTACGCAAAATATAGAAAAAGGGAAGCAAACGCATTACAATAAATGAATCTGTTTGCAGAATAGATCTTTTGATTTATATATATATATATATATATATATATATATATATATATATATATATATATATATATATATATATATATATATATATATATATATATATATATATATATATATATATTTATATATAAATGTTGATAACTGTTTTTAAGTAATTTACAACTAATTATCGGCTGATACTTTATCGATGTAAAATCTGATTACTGAGATTGATTCGCAATAGTTTGCAATACTTCAGACGCAAACGACCAGCAATTGTAGGTGGACCTTTTCATATCTTTGCGTTTCTTGCACAAAGCCTCACCTATAATCCATTGGTAATTGAGGGAAGAGAGGAGCATTTGCTCGAAAAGCAAGGTCAGTTGTTACATTCCCTACACCTGCGTTGGTGCCTCAATTTATTTAGACATTCTCATCTACATTATCTCTGTTGACGTACTAGCCAATGCGTCAGATTACAAGCCCAATAGCTAGTCTGATCCCTCTCAGCAGCTATAGCATCGTGGTCTGTAGGTCGTAACACAATATTTTATATAGCATTGGTTACTTCTAACCCCTCCACATAAAGCGCTCACTGTAAACGGCTTGAGCGTCAAGCATTGCTACATGAAAAAAATCTTGTACCCCATAAAACATATTTCATCAAGTAAACGATATCTGAAACATATCTACTTATGATACATGTCCACACAAGCTACAAAATATTCTTCCAAAAAGGAATACACACAATCAACAAATGCCTCCTTCAGCAGCTTAAATATTTATGCAAGGATCCAAGGCATGAAATTCGTTATGCCATTGAATCTAAAACGCACGCTTAATGAGGGTTATCAGCCATGCTGCACACTTAATGAGGGTTATCAGTCATGCTGCACACTTAATGAGGGTTATCAGTCATGCTGCACGCTTAATGAGGGTTATCACTCATGCTGCCCATGCGATCACCATTATTGTCGGTGCATGTTATGACAGCTGGCAGCTCTAGCTTTGTATGTGATGAATATTTCCACAAGTCATGCTGACTGAAAGCTATCTGAAAGGTTTGAATGCATTAGGATTTTACCCCGTTTATGAGTAGCCAGTAGAAGATACATGTTCGATCAATATTGCCGTCGTAGCTATTTGCCCGTACATGGTTTTTATTTTGCACCACACTTTTAGCTCCCTTGCTTCGTTTCTTGATGCTCGGTGCTTCCATCAGTCTTTGTATTTCCGATCTCCCCATGATACCCGAAGTATTTGAATCATTTCACCATTATTGTTTCAGTACAACTTCGTCCGCAGTGATACAACGCTCATTTATGTTGACAATACGAATTATCAGGTCGTCTCATAGATGATGTGCAATGACTCGACGGAATGAATTCCACTTCTTATATTATATTTGTATACATGCTCAGATATCAATTAGATTCCTGCAGATAAGACGAAATGACTGCAAGTTTTTTTCATTTGGCCGATTGTCTCTGCCTTGACGCCATTGATCTGTAAATGGACTCCAGTCTTTGTGGCCCCTTCTTGTGCGGTGTTTTAATGTGGCTCCTTTAATAAAACTATTTGCTTTCAATATCTTCAATCAAATTGAATACCCGAATGCTTGTACATTGGAAGCTGCTAATATACAGAGAGGGGACATGGCACCCGCCTGACCTCCTGGACCATATTGAAATCGCTGACCGTCCAATTACCGTCCCATTCATGTTGATAGCGTGTCATTGCAAACGTAACCCATTCCTACGAATCATTCCAAATGGACACAAATAGCTGTAAGTTCACTCAAACCTGCGCTCAGCACTACAAATTTCATTTCCTGCCGATATACAGAAACATTGAACGTGATCGGCTGAAACGGCTAAATAAGTCACTGTATACTTCTGTTGAACTGCATCAGGCAGCCCTAAATTTATTGTTTCCCACCAAGAACATAGCTACCCTGCGTTGCGATGAATGTATTCCAGATGCTAAGACGCGTCTCAAAACGATGACGGGGAATATCGATCAGAAACATGGAAATGTCTCTAGGAATTATTCCATATTCTTGCTAGCCAGATTATCACAAATCCTTCAAAATAAGTTAATTACATCCTGAGGTAATTGAATCATCTCGCGAAACAATTCTCTTTTTCTATAGGATAAACGAAATATCTCTTTGGATAGTTCCTTTCTTCTGCGTGAGTTAATCACATTTTCTCGGTTGGTCCTGTCGCTTCATCTGAACGCCGAGCTGGTTACTTGTGTTGTTCCCCATTTCGCGTTTCTTAAACAACTTATAAGTGTCCGCCATTGAGTCAGTCTACTATGAATATATAGCCTAGTCATCTTCGGTGTGAAAATAAGATAAGACAAAGCTAAACAATTACTCGTAGCCCTTGCAACTGGCCCTCAAGTGATAATTCATTTGGAATTGCCAAGTATCAGTAGTCTGTTATGTAGCCAATTCTCCGCCGTAATTTTAGGACACTTGAGACCTACCATACATACATACATATCTTCGTCCTTCACATGTGAAGAGGACCATCTTTCAGTCATCATTCATCCTAGCCAGGACGGAGATGTCCTGGTTTTATCCTGTGTTGGCATTTAGGTTGGGGATCGCTGCATGTCTTGATTTCCTGGCTTCCCTTTTTGCAACTGCAGACACGATTCGGTCAGCCTCATTTGCCTCAGCTCCTTTAATGGTTTTGGAACGCCATACTTGTCTGTCCTGAGCTATTGTCTCCCAGCTTGTGTGGTTGATGTTACAATCCTTTAAAGACGCCTTTAGGGAGTCTTTGAACCTTTTCTTCTGGCCACCACAAGTGGTGAGTTCGCCATATAAGAGCTGTTTTGGTATTCTTTCCGATATTCTGAGGACATGGCCAGCCCAGCGGAGTTGGATCCTCTTGAGCATTGCAGAGATGCTTTGCATTTTGGCTCTGGCAAGTACTTCAGTGTCAGGAATCATATCTTACCATTTGATGTTTAAGAGTTTTCTCAGGCAAGTAAGGTGAAGACTATTAATCTTCCTGGCATGGCGTTGGTAAACAGTCCAAGACTCGGCACCATAAAGGAGAGAGGTAAGAACTACAGCCCGATAGACTTGGAGTTTGGTTTCTAGGGAGAGTCCTTTCCTATTCCATACTGAGTGTCTAAGTCTGCCAAAAGCTTGGCTAGCCTTGGATATCCTGGAGAGCACTTCGTCATCTATATGGATTGTGTTAGAGAGTGTGCTGCCAAGGTATGTGAATTTAACAGTGTTTGATAGCATTTGGTTGTTTACATTTATTTCTGGTGCAGAACATATTTTTCCTGGTGCTGGTTGGTAATGCACTTCAGTCTTTTTTGTACTAATGGTTACACCAAAATTGTCACAGGATGTTGCAAAACTGTCCATGCAATGTTGCATTGCATTCTCATTTGGTGCAGCAAGGGCACAGTCATCGGCAAACAGGAAGTCTCTTACTTTAGTGATGTTGACCTTTGTTTTAGCTTTTAGACGTTGAAGATTGAAGAGATCTCCATCAGTTCGATATCTGATTTCAAAACCCGGATCTTCTGGTTTGAAAGCTAGGCTTAGCATTGCTGAGAAGATCATGCTGAAGAGTGTAGGTGCAAGTACACACCCTTGTTTCACACCGTTTGAAACATCGAAAGGGTCGGAAAATTCGCCACTATCAAGTACTCTTGCCTGCATGCCATCATGAAACTCCCTAATTATGGAGACAAATTTGTCTGGGCAACCAAATTTGGACATTATCTTCCAAAGACCTTCTCTGCACACTGTATCGAAGGCCTTTGTGAGGTCGATAGATGTGAAGTACAGATCAACATTTTGTTCCTGACATTTTTCCTGAAGTTGTCTGACTGCAAATATCATGTCGATTGTCCCACGGTCTTTCCTAAATCCGCATTGGCTTTCTTGTAAGAGCCCTAGCTCTAGGTGTTTAATGAGCCTGTTCAGAAGAATTCGAGCAAGTATTTTTCCGGCTATTGATAGCAGAGAAATGCCTCTGTGGTTATCACAGGATTTGCTACTGCCTTTCTTTTTGTACAGATGGACTATGTCTGCATCTTTGAATTCCTGAGGTATTTTAGATTGATTCCACATTTGTTGAATCAATTTTGTGAGCTTTCTATGGAGTTTTGCACCTCCAAATTTGTAGATTTCAGCAGGTATAGCATCTGAGCCAGGTGCTTTTCCACTTGATAATTGTTTTATTGCTTTATCGACTTCCGCAATAGATGGTATAATATCTTGGTCATGGTTCGTTGGGACCTGTGGGAGTTTTTCTAAGGCATCGGAATTTACCTGAGAAGTGTTCAGCCCATCTATTTAAAATTCCATCTTTGTCTGCAATGAGAGTATTTTCATCAGAGGAGAGAAGCGGGGAGCAGCTTGATGATTGAGGCCCAAACAGAGTCCTTAGGGCAGCATAGAAATTCCTCATGTCATGAATGTCTGCATAATGCTGAATTTCAGCCGCTCTGTCTTGGTAGCATTTGTTCTCTATCTCTCTTAATCTGCGTTGGATAGTACTACAATTTTTCTGGTGAGCAGCCTTATTTGCTGTTGAGGGATTGTTGGTAAGGTTTCTTAAAGATGTCTTTCTATTTTCTAATAACAGCTTTATGTCATTGTCATTATCATCAAACCAGTCTTGATGTTGTTTTCGTGGATGTCCTAGGACTTCTTGCAATGTGGCATACACAGTGTCTCGGAAATATGACCAGTTTTCTTCGATATCCATGGAGTTTAGCTGGAGGTCATCCAGTTTAGTCTTCATTTCATCCTGGAGTTTCTTTTGAACTGACTTGTCTTTTAGTTTAGACAAATCAAGTTTTTTGGTTGTTTTAGACCCCTGTGGACGTCTCTGTGGTTGTATTTTTAGCTTCATCTTAGATCTTAGAAGTCTGTGATCAGTCCAACACTCTACACATACTTTTGGTTATCGAGACATCTTGTCTGTCTGATTTTCTGACAATAACAAAGTCAATTAAATGCCAATGCTTTGATCTTGGGTGCATCCAGGTTGTTTTGTTTCTGGTACGAAGTCTAAAGACAGTATTTGTTATAAGTAGCTGGTAGTCTGTGCAAAACTGCAGCAATAAGTGACCATTGCTATTTGATTTTCCAACCCCATGTATACCAATAACATCTGTCCAGGTTGCATGATCATTTCCTACTCTTGCATTGAAGTCGTCGAGGAGGACTAGTTTGTGACTCTTGGGAGTGTTGGACGCAAGTTGGTGTAGGTCCTGGTAAAACTTGTCCTTTGCATCATCAGGGTTTGTCATTGTTGGAGCATAGCAGCTGATTACTGTGGCATACTTATCTCTACCAATTGGAAGGCAAAGAGACATGAGGCGGTCATTTACACCTTTAGGTAAACTTGCAAGTTTCTTGACCAGGTGATTCTTGACTGCGAATCCAACACCTGATTCACGCCGATCATCAATAGCCTTTCCACTCCAAAAGAATGTATAGCCAGCTCCAATCTCAATCAGTTGCCCTTCTTCAGCAAAACGAGTTTCACTGAGGGCAGCAATGTCTATGTTGTACCGTGCGAGCTCATGGCCGACAAGTGCTGTTCTTTTGCCTGGCCTATGAGAATTTGGGTTATCAAGAAGTGTACGCACATTCCAAGCCCCAAATACAAGGTTTAAGGTTTTAATTTGTTTCTTATTGTTTCTACCGCTGAGGTGGGATCCTTTCCAGCCGCGGTAAGCTGAACAGGTAGATTGTGAAGCAGGCAATGTTTAGGGCACCTTTTCTAGCCCCTTCCTCATTCTAGGGAGGTGAGCAGTGCTGTCCTAAAGAGGGCTGCTCAGTTACTCAGGGGGCTGCCGAATTCCTTCACTGCTTCTTACAATGAAAGACGACCATATGGCCTGAGCCGCCTGTGTGCAGGTTTGTGACTGACAGCTTCCAGTGTATCCGCACCTGCTGCTTCACCACTTGCCCGTCGCCACAGGACTTTTGAGGATGAGTTGGTTGAATGAAAGATGAGGTGCGCGTGAATTTGATTAAAGTGAGGGAGATTTGCGCAGAGTCAGCCTCACTCTCTCGTCTCTGCAAAACGTTTTTCAATGGCTAGAAGTAATCAAGACGATCGAAGGTTCTGAAGAGGTGCAGGAGTTGCCAGAATGTAGACAGAATTTGTCTACAGACTGCCTTAGGGGCTTCACTCCGGATTTTCTGTTAGGGTTTACTCCCTTAGCCTTTGGCTGAAGAACCTTATACCTGAAGGCACAGGATTTTGACTGACTGTGATACTAAGAGGAACTAAGTATGAGGAACCATAGCTGTCAAGAGTACCGTGCTGTTTACAGCCGAGGCTGGTATGAACTAACAAACACCCTGACGGAACCCTAACTAGCCCTAGTAACCATCACAGCCAGGGCACAGATAAGGCGCTGGATGCCATCCCAGTATTCATGTCCACGCCTGTCGCAGACCTACCAGTTTGCAGTTGGCAAGTATTGTGGGAACAAGCTGCATCTCTATTAACCAACAGAATACAGCTCATAAAACTAGGATGAACAACATTGCGCTGTTCTCCTCCCACGTGCGACGAATGCGCGCACATTCACTAGACCCACATAAGATCGTAGTGCATTTGATTCATCCTAATTCTCCGGGAAATGTGCATCTAAGCAGCATATCTCCGGGCAATGTACATCTCAGCAGCAGCTCCCGAGGAATATACATCCCCTACAAGACATTGAATCTTTCTGATCTTCATTATCACGTATTGCGACGACCAATTTTACTTACAAGGATGCGTGTATCGTTGAGCGTGCATTCCTTGTAACGTTCGTCATTCGTGTGCATGATGTACAAGTGTCAAAGTGCATGATTTCCTTATATGTTTATGACGCAGCAACTTTGTATCTGATGATGTGAGAGGCCGGTATATTTGTTTTATAACTGCTACATAATGAAATGGGCTGCCTGCCTTTCAGATGATCTATACTTTGAATCATTCTATTTATGTGTGGTATGCTCGGCTGCCTTGCCATTTGACCAAACATTATTGCACACAAGATCCCTCCCTTCTTTCAGAGCTTCCGTTTGTGTTGTTGTCGAAACTGTCTTTGTGCACTGCACTTTCCCACTGGCTTTTAAAGACGCAAACGATTAGCCGCCAATCCTTGTATTAATTCCAATGCACGTGATTCATTTTCCGCTCGACCCTGAACTGTATTTTTCACACGATGCTTATCTGCTATTACTGTTACTATCCCATTGCTGGTTGACAATTGCTCCACTTGAATCCGACTATCAATATTTCATCAGCATGCTTAATCATGCTAGGTGATCGACGATAAGATCGATCAATTTGATTCTTGGCTAGCTCAAGGTCCCTGTGTCTTTTGGCAGATGACATATGTGCCTGTCGCGGAAGTCAGCATCATTGTTTTAGCTCCCATCTTGGGATGCAATGGCTGCATGGGTACCCATTGTTACTGCTATCTGCATATTTTACTACTATTTTCTACAATATCCATTTGTTCGTGACTCACGTTTGTCATTACTTTGTAACGATGAACAAATATTTATTGTCCCTAACACCTCAGCAATTCTGGTGAATCAAGTCACGTGTCAGGTACATTACTCGGGCCGTGTGACTCCCTCCCAATTCACCATCAAATGAGTGCCATTGGTAAAAGGTGTTTGTACCAGACCAGCTTATCCTTGTTACACTAAACGTATACAAACAGCCCAGCATCGAGTTGAACTTTTCCAGCACCTGTTGACAGCTGATGCAGTCATATTTACCTACGTATCGAAGAGAGATGACGCTCAAAAGTGGATTTGTTCAGGAAAGACGCTCTTACCATCTGCACCGACAATATGACGATGATATGTCTCAAGTATATCATGACCCCATACATCGTATGAAGGTAAATACTAACTCTACCAGATAATCTGGCACATCAGATCCCGGTAGATTATATTGTTATGCAGCTACATGTGGATATGTCTGTAACCAATTAACCCGCGTTTCAGAGGAAACAGCGGGAAAATGAGTGACAAGGAGTGACAAGTGAAATACCAATTTTGGTCAACAACTCTAGTTGTTTTCTTATACAGGTAATTAGTGTAGACATGGCTCTACTTCTATACCGCCCCCGTTATTTTGCGCCTTTTATTGAGCACGGCAAATCCAGTTGTCGCTCTCAAAGTTGTCGACGTGCTGTTTGTGTTTCACACATCGTTGACGTAAATGCTAACTGTTATGCGTCCTGGAGGTCACACGGGCAGCTAGACTAAGAACTATCCGTGCACGAGTGAGATTATTAAGAAGATCCACATGTACAAATTAGCTTCATCATGTGAGCTGAGGCATATATTTATAGTCCATTCTGCTTATCTGCCCCACATCAATTCACAGTTAATACAACCGGTTGTAAAAATACGCATATAAATAACATTAAAATTGCCCCTGTCGCACGTATTTTGTGGTCGCATGATAGAGCTCCTAGAAGAGTATGCTGGTATTTAAATAATTCAATATTGTGCTTTTGTGCTATATTTGTATGCTGTTGTTGGCCTAAGCAGATGTATTATCCAACTGAATGTAACGCCTTTCCAGCGTTGTTTCACGTAGCGACCTACTTATATCGATTTTCCCTTGCGCAGTTTCTTAAAGCTACGTAGGACTCGGAAATGCGGAAGTCATACAGACATATGCATTATCTATTAACGATTTCAATGGCTCTGCCAATAACGCGATAATCTATTAAGGAATGCACAATTAATAAGCAGATCCCAGGGCCCTGAGCAGAGAAGGCCCAATTAGCTTCTGTAAAACGAAACAAGCAGACAAACCGAAATCTGATAGGAAATAATCGTTTAGTGGTACCTAAATAGCCCAATTGCAGCATGTTTGGTTCTGCCTCTCTGTGTACTGCCCGCCATCGAGGAGCCTGCTTGGTACTGCCCAACATCGTTGAAGTACCTGGCCAACTTGTGTCTCTTAATCAGCTTCCTTATTTTATAGCTATTAGCTATCGGCTGATGTCCGCATCATTCTAATAATAGTAAGCAAGCGTTCCCAGACTTCACCCTGACTGAATCCATTTCTTAATTGAACCCTGGACGTGCACGTGGATGCCTCTCTATTACTCCCAGCACATGGTAAATGACGCAGTCATCGCATAATTGTGCTTTTAACAAAACTTAATGATGCTGATATAAAGCGTTAATGAAAATTTGTGTAATCTATTCGGTAAGTGATGGATAAAGTCTCCGACATATAAATACACTGCAAATTTTTACAGCTTCCTCCTCTCGTGGTTTATGAGACATTACAGAGCCGTCAAACGATTAGTAACTTGATTAGTTTTCCGTTAATGATCAGTGGAGGGTTTTTTATTGTCATGCATGATATATCATGCTTAGAAAAAGCAACTTTTCAGAATTATACAGGATTCTGATTAGCTAAGAGAAAGAGCATCACTCGGGTATCATAAGATGCCAATTGTGATTGAGCCACGCTTAGCTTGTGAACATGCACCGTGTGTTCACAGAACATATTTATTTGCACGAACGACAGTTTGTTTATGCTGTGCTGCTGTGAGACACTCAGAGAGCAACCAGAGAAGAGACTAATTTGGTCATTGTCCTTTTTCAGTAACAACTACCGCTCTCATGAGTAACATCATTTATTGGACATGGCGCCGTGGAGAGGAGGGATGAAAGCCCTATCTGATGCCGTGCTTGTACTTCAGAACTCAACAAGTTCGATGCAGACCATGATGCGATTTAAAACGAGTAAAACACTTTGATCAGATTCCTGAATGTTCCCCCGACCGCAGCACTAGCTACTTAGATCAATGGACAACTAGGCGGCTAGAAAATGTGTATTAATTTAAATATAGCCATTCTCCTATCACCAGCCTATAAAGACATGCCTCCTTGACGCTACAGCTGCTGCAATGTCTCAGCAGATATAATTCTCCACTAGTTTGCCGCTGCATGGAATTGTATCATAATATAGATCATCTGCAATAAAATCAACCATATGTGATTACGAGCCTCCGGTTATTCAATCAAATCTTCTCGTTTTACACAAGCAACGCATGTCCTACACCATCAGCACAAAATTAACTCATCCCATTCAGAGTTATCCTACATGATATTTACCACATATCGCCATACACATAAGCTTCATCTAACCATCCCCAACCTTCCATCGAACATCAAATGACACTATTAGCTTATAATCCAATCACACGCGTTTAGTGTGAAATGGACAATGTCACCGGCAATATGTTGCACACTGCAATTTATAATTTGTATAGCAAAGCCTGAACTGACGCATACAGTTCTTCACATATATGCAGGGTGTTTGGAAAACCTTATGTGGGGACTCTCCCTACAATATAAGCCCAGAATGAACTTGTATTATCGGGAAGATTCATTTCATTTACTTCCGTTTATCCGCTATCCGGCCATATAATCAAGGAATATCTAATTGATTGTCTTGAATTTCGCCAATTTAACAACACTAACACTACGCCCCTGGCGATATTCAGATTTATGCGAAATCTGAATTTATGCTGATCAGAGTCTGACACCGACTGTCATATTCTTTCTATTTGAGCTGATCTCAATTATTAGGTAGGGATTTTGTTTTTTTAGCGCGTTAACGGTTAAGCTGGCATCGGCGTGATCCGTGCCTTATACCACGCGGCCATTAGATCCGCCATTTTATGTTCTTGTTGCTTGGACACAAAGTGTATCTGATATCATTGATCACTCTAAAGTGGAATTAATGCACTATGTTTCTGAGTTTTCTAATATCCAAAGGATAGAAACAGTAAGTGAATGATCGCGACTCCAGAAATATTCACTCTGCTCTAGACTCGTGACGACAAACTAGTTCCTCCGTGAAACCGACTATACGCGCCATAATATGTGAAATGTATCTTTGATAGCATATTTGGTTCGGATCCGTTCACATAATGCCTCGCTGAAGTCGATAGCGGGCGGTCATGGCCTGACTTTCTGTGTTAACACCGTCGACGCGTATAAACAACTGGCGACAACGAAAAAGCTTTATTTCATCAAACCATCAACGACCCACTTGCTGCCTCACGATATATTATAGAATCATTTTTCAGGCATCGCTCCAGCGCCAATCTCAGAATAAGACTGGTGAGCCATTACAAATGATAGCTTGAAAACTGACAACACTGCATATTTGGTCAATACCAGTGGTTTATCTATATGCGCAATGCATTCATAATTCATATTTCATGCATAATCTCTATTCTATGTTGTGGGGGAAGTGTTGCCGCCTGGTACATATATACGTCATATGATGATCAAGTGGAGATTTTTCTGCATATTCAAAATAGCCATTAATCTAATTACACCAATGGCCGACATTCACTCCTGTCACACAGCGAGTACGGAGCGTACTAGGTTTCATTTGCACTGACCGCGAAGTATTCTAATGTTGTGTGATTGAAGTCTTTACTATGGCATGCATAACTTTTTTCCTCTAGAAAACGTCTTCAAATATCCAGATATCAACATCGTCAGTAACCTGACGTAATGTTCATATATCGTCAGATTGGTGAGTTTCCTGTAATAATCGTTGGTAGTAAAAGTGCTGTAATAATACATCACGGATCATAGATACGCATGACTGGTTGTGTGTGAGGAAGTTAATAAGCAACGTATGTTGTGTCCAATCAGGAGAGACATACGTCAAAATCAGGATATTAATATATTAGTTTTCAATACAATGTGTATGTGTTTGAGTGTGTGTGTGTGTGTGTGTGCGTGTGTGTGCGTCTGTGTGTGTGTGTGTGTGCTTGATAACAACAATTTGACCCATTGATGCCGCTGTATAATACACGTATTTTGAATAACTGCCCTTGCGTAAGTATCCTGTAGCTAAATGACCTAGATGCAACTGGGAAACGATGCAAATACTGTTGCGCTGGCTTTGACTTCAAATTAGGGTTCTTAAAGCCATACAGACGTCAGGAGTAAAGGCTAAATCTCCTTAGAGATGTAGTTACAAGTATTCGGTATTCAGTATCTGTATCATCTCACCTCTTGTTCTTAAAAGAACTATCAGAACACAAGTGCTCATTTCAGTGGAAACCGGAATATGTAGCTCCATTAAGTCGAGCACTGGTTGTAAAAGCCACTTAGTAGAAACCATAACACTGTACTCCCTGTACAAATGAACAAATGGGCCTGAAACCCTGCTCATACTTCGGCGTTTTACCATATAATATATTATTACGGACAGACAAACACTTCGAACCTTATCAAACGTGCAAATTCAGAGAGCTAACGAGAAGCACGTTTACAGCGGCTAATTGGCCCTGGTCACATTTTTAAATATCGCATAATGTACGACGCAGATAGAGTCGCTTTTATCCATTGATCTTGCCCCAATGGCACTTTCTTTTGATTCTTATTTAGCACAACAACGTGGGGATCTTGTGGAAACCGTACAGTCACTGTGAATATATCACATGATTTTTCAATGAGCCACTTCTTGCAGGGAGAAGAATGATTGAGAAATGGGATATCCCATTTGGCGCATGCAAAGTCATCCGATGACCTTAAGAATATAGTTGAGGGTACGCATTGAAAATGACAATGAATTTATTATCTGACGCATAAGTTCCGTTGACATTCCTCCATTTAACCTCTCCATATTGCAGAAAACTTACGGCAAACAAAGCTTCTCGTGCATGTGATGCGACGCGACAAACAAAGCTTCTTTTGCATGTGATGCGATACGGCAAACAAAGTTTCTCGTGCATGTGATGCGGCGCGACAAACAAAGTTTCTCGTGCATGTGATGCGGTACGGCAAACAAAGCTTTTCGTGCATGTGATGCGGCGCGACAAACAAAGCTTCTCGTGCATTTGATGCGGCACGGCAAATAAAGCTTCACGTGCATGTGATGCGCTAATTGGCATTAAAAGACAGCAGTCTATCAGACTTTCATGTGCGGTTTATATCCGGCTGACCTTGGATGATCTAGACGGGAGGTACGGGTGATATGTCTGTTCTACACACCTTGACGTCGCCTCGGAATGTATATTTTGTCGACACATAAGCGGAAGACACGTTATTTGTCCGAATTGGTAAACAGCTCGGGGAGGAAATCAGTAAATGCTAAAGCATCCCTGACAAACATGCATGTCCTGCTACAGAATTGGCCGCTCAGATGTCGATTTGCATACGCCGTTAGATTATTATGCAGGTAATTCACGGCAATCCAGTTCCCGGGATGTGTTCATGACCTTTTCGACATAAACTTGCCATTACTAAGGTGATTTATCGCTAACTGACGAAATAAACAGTAGCATAGTTTCCATAGTTCAATGCTGTCGCTTTCTCTGGCGGCGCTATTAGTTTCTGATTAGCGTATCACGAATACGAACCGGTTTCGATGTCAATCAAGGTCGATGTGATCATGAAAAGAATGCTGTACATAAGAGTTTAACCTAACCATTAGTTAATTAACCAATAAGATAAAATCTTTGCCTGTTAGCGCCAGTTAATGCTGGTGGATCAGTCGAAATTGATGAACTTTGTATCCGTCTACCAATGCAATTGTAACTTCGCCTTTATGACTCCCGTTTTACCCATCCATGACATAGCTGTGAGGAAATCAACAGAGAGTTTCCTCGTTAATGATTGTCACTGCATCAACAGCAATAAAAAAGGATACCAAACAGAGCTTGAGCCATATAATGGAATGTAAAGCAATGTATGTTCCCAATCAATTGGAGTGCAAGTCCGCCTTTATGGCTCCCGCTATACCCAGACAGTGTTTTATGAAGCATGTGATGTGTGCGCATGCAGTAATTGCCTAATGAAGAAGAGTCTGCGTTGTTACACAGTCATTGCCGCGCGTCTGCATCGTATACAAGTCATGAATCATCCACTGATGACGCAAAGTAATCAAAACCAATGCGCATCGTGCGATGTACGCGCTGATGAGTAAGAACTGGCTCTACATGGCCATAAATAAGCAAATATATCACTGCAATCACCGCGCTACTAACATTCAGTTGCTTAAACAAATGGACTACCTAAGCTTTCGGAATCATTTAATAACTACAGACATGAAGTGATGAACACTGCTGAGCCATTTGTGTAGTTGTAAGGATCTAGGTAAGTCTCAACTGACGGTTCTATTGTTGCAGAAAAACCGGCATCTACTGTTATTTATATTAGTCGGCAGTGTATATTTTATCTGCAGGGTTATTAATCAAACGTGGCTGCGGCATCTCTATACTAAGGTCAGTTAAGAATTGTCATCGCTGTTAGTCCTGACAAGGAAGTTACAGAAGTAAGGAATGACATATCGCAAACAAAACAGCATTTACGAAAAAGAGTCATGGTGTATATGTCAGGATACTAGATAGAATTAATAACGCAAGTGAGACATTTTACCAGCAAATTCTTACATACGACATACTCTGCTCTTTTAACTTGTCAACATCGGTTATGTCGCCAAATACTGCATATAGACAGATAGCGCATTATATGGGCAGTGAATACACATTAGTGCGCCTTAAGTCGTACGTCAAATCATTTACTTTTAAGTATTTGTTCTATACCCGGAGTAAGACGTACTCATCATCTGTGAGCACCAGTGAGCCGGCTGACATCAAGTGAAAGCAATAATCCTGATATTCACGAACGGGAATTCAATAAGAACTACGTGGCAGGTTGATGTTTACCGCCGTCTTTGTACATATGCTCATGTTGGAGGTTATCGACATATGATTGGCTCTTTATGTAATTGCTGAACATTCGTCGTGCGGTCCATTTCCCGGTCAAGGTCTAGCACCGTGGTCTGGACGTCTCAATCTCTGATGCGTTATGATTTCACCCCGTTTAAGCGTGGCCAATAAGAGATGCATCGTTCACCAATATTGCCGTCGCTGCTATTTTCCTATTCATGTTTCTTTACGTACTGCGCTCCTCGCTCCCTCCCTCCATCCCCGGTTGTAAGCTACACGGCGTTCAATGCTGCCACTCTACCTGATTCATTAACCCGTCGCTTCAACAAAACGTATGCAATCCTTTGTTTTAATACTCTGCGCTTCCATCAGTCTACTGATGTGCTGGTAATGCCACCTTCTGTATAACCGTAATATCGCTTGATGTGATTCTCCTACTTAATAAATATCACAGGGACAAGTAGCAGGTCGTGTCATTGATGATGTGCTAAGACTCGACGGATTTTATTGCACGATATATTTGTATCCAGGTTGTGATATCACACAGCAGATAAGATGAATCACTACAAGTTATTGTTTTTCTTTTTGCCCATTGTCTCAGTCATGACGCCATTGATCTGTCAATTGACGCCAGACTTTGTCGGACATTCGTGTGCTGTGTTTTGTGAAACAAAAGTTACACCGCCAAAATGTCCATCTTCGGATTGATTTTAAGATCAACCTACATGCATATGAGTGGTTTATATAGGTGAATAGCTGGCTTATTTTAGCGAGCTCAGTTAAACCAGTAAGGGCATAACAATTTCCAAACAAATCTTCAATCACATCTAATGCACGTATCCATGTTCGTGGAGAACTGCTAATACACAGCGCGATGACATGACACTCGTCTGACCTCAGCGTCACGTACAGGACCCAAGCACTAGGGCTGCCCGTACCAGGGGCAAAGTGATCGATCGTTTTCACTCCAAATGTATGTCTTTATTGTTCTTAGCCGGAGACGACAAGCCTTGATATAGCTTTGATTATCAAAAGCGAATTCACACCCCAAAGTTTCATCATTGCTGGAGTTAAGCGTTTATGTTTGCAGGTTTTTAAGTTGCCCAGTGTATATGTAATCTTGCTTATCGAGTTGGCACGGAATAAGACCATAACTTCTCTGAGTGATAGCCTCAATAAGGTAATCAAAACGATTTGGTCGAACGGTGGCCAATGGTCGTTAGGCGAGAATTGCACATCTCTCATAGATAAGTCAGCGATCAAATCTATCGGTTTGTCCAACGTCCGCTCAGCTGACGACATATGATCAAAACAAATCCGAGAATAAGTGTCATTTAAGTCCAAACACATTTCAATGAGCTGAAGGTTATTATCCAACAGCTGAAACTCCGCCCTATTCATATTCATACTGTTGATATCATTTCCAATAGACACACCAAACGGTAGGATTAATCCAATCCCCGCTCGTCACTACATAATACTTGTTAGTGAAGTTACGAGGCGCTTGAAGAGTGTACCAGGGAATTTCAAGAAGAAGCCTGGAATTGTCTCTGGATATAATTTAGTATTCTCGCAAGAGACATCATTTTTGTAGCCGGAATATTCATGAATCCCTGGAGATAATATGATAATATCGCAAGATAATTGAGTTATATCGCGAAATGATTCACTATTGTTCCTGGATAATTATAATGGCTTACGGGATAATTACGCTTCTCTCTGAGTTATCTCTGCCGGGTTTGTGGCTTCATCTAAACACGGAGTTGATAATTTGTGCTGTTCCCTCTATCATGTTTTTTATGGTGCTGGTCATTGAATCAGTCCACAATGAATGATTTATCGCCTGACTAACTTCTGTGTGAAGATAATATTAGTCAAAGCCAGCCGATTACTATTGGCGCTTGTAATTGTCTCTGGAGTAGTAATTCGTTACCAAATGTCCGAGTGACTTTAGCTTACACAAGAGATTGGCTGCGTCGCACTGATAGAGGTTTTCAGCATGTGACATCAAATCGAAAATGACAAAAACCTCAATGGTGAAACAAATGAAACGACAATGAACAGCGTGTATAGCAGCGGCCCCTGGTGTGGCTTGTATTTTTCAATTCGAAAGCAGTAATGCGAAATTTTGTCGCTCTTATCCTGATCCCAAAACTATGAAACAATGAAATAGAACGAGAGAGGCAAGAATCTACTTGTCCCATGTTAACAGCGATTGGTGTAAATTGATAAGTCGTGTTCCAAATATGTATGGGTTGTATTCCCTTGCAAGACAATTACAGCTGTGCCGTCTTGTGGTTTATGGGACATCACAAGGAGGCCACGCGCGGAATAAGATGATCAGGTTCTTGTGAACGACCAGTAGAGGGGCCATTAATCAGGGGTCTGTCATGTCGCTAATTCTCCGTCGTGATTTGAGGACACATCAGACCGATCAGTGCGCAGTTGCCAAGTATTGCGGAAACAACTGCTTCTCCATTAACCGACAGAGTGCAGCTTTTAAATGGCACGTACAACCCTGACCGATATTAATACACGCACATCTGAATGAGAATACCGTACAAGGTAACGGCGCTGAACGAAGTGAGCCAGGTCTGCTACAGTTTAATACACTATCCCCTTCTAACAACATGCAAAAAATACACCCACATCTCTAGGACCCATAAGGGGTCGTAGTGTATCTGATTCATCGTAATTATCCGGGGAACGTACATCTAAACAGCAGATCCCAGGAAACGTACATCAGAGAAATACATCCCGGGGAAATGTACATATGAGCAGCACATCTCGGGGAAATGTATTTATAGAATCTTAATAAACAGATGAAGACCCACCTGATAGAAATTAAACTTGTTCGATACGAAATAACCAAGTTTTTTGTGACATTAAAAAGCAGCAGTTGTTTGGCAACAACAATGCAGTCAATGACTCACAGGAACACATCAATAACGGCCTCTAATGTTGCTCTGGGATGTAGCTCTGTTCATCCGATGATAACTTGTCAGCAATCATCCTGATCGCATTATGGTGTCTTATTGGAAAGCATTAATGACATCGTCCAGTGACCTATTCACTTTAATCAATACGACTTCCGCGGATTGCATCCAGGAGTGTATTTCACAGGACTTAACGCCTGTTATCAATGGGTGTATGTGTTGACGGTAGTAATCAACGGTCATAGCCTTGCGTAACTGATTGCGTCTAAGAAAGCGGAGGATAACCAAAGCTTGGTATGCCCTAAGAGCAGTAGAATATAAGGAATATTATTCAAAATGAATATGTTAGTTTGCTATATAGAATCTGACCGGTCGTGTTACGGCTTAGTAACGTCCGCAATAAGCATGAAGACCGTGCTCAGCATTCTCCTTTTCATCCTCCATGCTGCGTGGCGGGCATCAGGGGCAGCAGCATAGTGTATAATTAAGCAATTATTTGAATGAGGATGTTCCGTAATGCCGTAATTCATTCGAGCATGATGGTGCAGTAGGCTCATGGACAATCAAGATCGCCTGGTATGTTAACGTGAGATACGCTACTCAGCAGGGTGCGACAGAGTTCACGATGTCTGTCAGAAACAAACATGTTTGTTTCCAAATGATTAATAGTGCACATTAGACGTTATATCCAAATGGAAGACACAGCAGATAACGGTCAGCATAAGCCGATAAGCATTGCTAGCTTAAGAAGAAGCAGCACTGCACATCTAACCATCATTCCAGTGTCTTTCACGGAAAAGATATATTGCTTTTGGGGTGAACTCCTGGTCATCGTCGTCAGAATAAATGGTGACAAGCTTTCATGGAAATTTGCATCAAAATAATTAGCTCTGCTTCAGTGAAACCATATTTCCACACTGCTCCCCAACCGGAAACGGATAGGTTTCATGTGCCTCTAAATCACGTCAGGGAATCTGTCAAACGACTGTGCCGGAGTAATAATATCTTAGCTGGTGGTTCAAGGTAATCTAACCAAGTTATGCTGTCTGATGAATAATAAGAGGACGAAGTTGTCATGTTCTGGCGTGGCTGCAGCAATAGGCTTAGCAATGGTGATTACGTATCATAATAACAAGATGCAATGATTTCTGTATTTTTATTTCACTGGATATATAAAAGGCATTCTTTCTCCATTGGGATATGTTTTCTTTTTATAATTCGAAGTTTAATGTATTTTTGAACCTTTCACACTTGTAAAACAATCATACATTGATTCCGTGAGAATCCTCGCATTTTATATATATTTCCGAGGACGTCAAACTACATGGATTTGGCGTGATCAATGCTGTGTTGCAACAGTGCAGTATATGCATACATATATATATATATATATATATATATATATATATATATATATATATATATATATATATATATATATATATATATATATATTTATAAATATATATGTATGTCAGAATTCGAAGTGTAGACATGATGTAAGCAGTAAAAGTGTGGATGATATATCTGAAACTGGATGGTGCAAAATTGTTAGTTGAATAAATTTTACAGATAGCTTCTGATTGGTTAATACTACTAGATATTAAGTTATCAGTCACTACTTGTCTGTTCATGTAATATAGACCAGGAATCTTGCCCGTCCATCGTGGATTAATGGCAATATCTTAGTCTTGTATAATTCCTCAAGCGAAGCCACATACACGTTGATAATGAAAGACTAGAGGGGCCAAAGGTAAATCAACCGCAGCAAGGTCTTTATTAATGAGGGTACGTGATGAGATTAATTAGGACATAGAGTGGCAATCGTTGGACTACTCGAACAAGGCTAGGAGCTATAGGCGTCGTACTCTCATCAAGCTAATGAGGGTAACAGGATGATTATGTTAAGGTATCTGATGCATTAAATCAGCTTAGTTAACCCGATGCAATACTATTTGGGATGAATTTGCCTTTAGCAAATATCTAAAATGAATAATAATTGGTCGCAACAATATCTATATCCATTTCACTCAACTTGTTGGGCCACAATTACCTATA
>CM067345.1:62144419-62220195 GCA_034190875.2 Urechis unicinctus
GTGCTTTCAAGACTATGGTTTCATACTGGGCAGAACATAACCCAGAGGCGGACCTTAATACCATTATTGACATGGTTATATATTGGTACTGAGATAATTCTGGCGCACAATATGAGACTGTTTACGATACAATTCTAGACATATGACTCGCCCTGTTTTCTACAAATATTACTGCAGTTATTATGCTTATCATGGACGCATAAGCAGTACTACAGAACCCTCACAAGTGATCACTTACCGCTAACTGTCATCTCCTTGCAAACTTGAAATAGAAGCTACACAATCAACAGACATGCACTTGCGCGTAACATAGACGACAGAACGATCGGCAGGTTTGGTTAAGGGTTGGGGGATCAAAAGACACGCTTTTGAACAACTGCTTGGTACAATACTTTAAACGGGTGCTTATATAACTATCAGTTATTCGACCGGTAAGTTCGCATATATGTACTTTCGTTAGTTTACACTGCATTTAATGACCTCAAACAGCCACATAGGTTGGAAATATACCAGGCTGTGCTAATGTTGTAACTTGCAGAGAAGCATATTGAGTTGCAGAAATGTCGGAAATAGCGGCAACTTGCCTGATCGCAAAATGGCCTATTTCACACATACCGAAATCGTTATATTAATTTGAAATCTTGATAAAATCATTTTTTGTAAAACAATATTCACTCACACGAAGGAGTATTGATGTCTATTTGTACCTTTTCAGGACCACAAAGTGATGTGCCATGCCTAGCTGGGTAATGTGATCTCTATATGCAAACATTCACTTGATATTTGTGAAAGGTGCATGTAATGAGGTAAATATAATGCTTCATCTCAACATCAGCGAGACGTTGTTCACTTTTTTACTTGTACTTAGTTCAGTGCCGTAAGTCACTTGTCAGAAAAAAACGCCTTATATTGTTTTAAAATATGGAAAAATATAAATCGTTATGATTTAAGACCACTAAGGCTTTAAATCTTTATGATATATTGACAAATATATATCTTTATGCTAAGACAGCTCAAAATGATTATTCATATTTTAGCCATAGATTTCATTTCTGTTTTACCTTTTCCATTCTTTCATGGCAAATGAATACAGCAAGCGCACCATTTATTATGAACAAAAATGCGGGGATATATATAAGAGGCATCTGTATTATGGTATCCAGAAGGTGTTACGCCCGTAATTTGTAGATATTTATGACTGCTCTGCTGTGTTATCACAAATCATGGACTAAACATTGCCATTCTGCAAAGAAATTCCTATCACTGTTAAACGATGATGGCAGGAGCATTATTCACCTTCGCTGGGTTAACTTAAAATAAACTGCATTCGTTAGCGACTTATCAATCACAATACTGTACAGTAACAGCTAGTTTCCACGTTCGCTTCTCGGAAAATGCTCACACCCTCTTTGAACCTCATTGCATGTGAGTTTCCGTTCTTATTCGTCATTCAATATGCTCTTCTTGGCATACGCGTTTAGATCAAATCAGATACAGCGCCTCCGGCTTGTTGTGAGGTGCATTGGTGATCGAACCTAAATGTATAACATCTGTAATGCCAAGCCAGTGGCTAACAGTAGAAACGGTTAGAACCCACAATGCAACTGAAAGAAAGCAATAGCCCATATACCGGCTTCAGTGAATGATCTGGTGGCTGGATTTACTACCGGCGAATTAAATAGGGACATCTGCTCGTCGTTGCGAGGTACGCGCAAATGATAACAGAAATAACAGCTTAGGTGAAATTAAGAGTGTTCCATTTGGGTGCCTTGGATTGTTCATGAAGCTCAATTTAATGAACTATAACTTAAAACATGGTGGCAGTACTCATCAACAAACAAATGTCGTGTCTGCAGGGTGGTATGACAATCATTATCTCCGACGCATCAGTCGCCAACAAGAAACTAGACATCCGTTGTAGGTGGACCTGTGTATGTGCCCCTATTTCATTTATAACATATCTGTTAAATAGAAATACAGATAAGTGCCATAAGTACATCTGTGATAATTATCTTCTCAATTTATTGTGGTGTTCCTATGGTGTAAATGTGCTTATTCCTGGTGTTAACAACCTGCAAAGAAGACACATTGATATAAATGATTAAGTAACTACCGAGATTATATCCTTCCATCACGAAACCTTGCGATTATGATAAGAACACGTCACAGTGTATATGCCGCTTGATAAATGAGGTACTTTGCTTCTATCAGTGATGCATCACATTTGTCCTTGATAGGTGAGATAATTTACAGCCGGTTAAGCTAAATTGTTATTGGTGGCGTAATGGTTGCCCAAGGTGCCTATTGATCATGTGTTTCTATTTACACCACCTAAATTGCGCTGAGAAGCTTTCCATTTAAAAGGAGATTGGTCATGATTAAAGATTGTTCATTGGCAGCGCATGCCCTTTAGAAAAATTCTATGCTCTTTTCTTCGAAGGCCTTCTCAGTTGTAAATACATCAGGAGTAAGCTATAAAATGAATAAGAGCAGATTGTAATAGTTGCTACAAGTTGTCCTTTCCATACACTGATGATTTCGTTATGGTGATATTCTTTATCCATGAATTGATCGTTTGGCATTCCAACTCTCTATGAAACTCTCTCTTACTTGTAGAGAATGAGGCATTGCATCGAAGAACATATATTTGAAACGTAACATATACAAGCTGAATGTTACAATGATACAGTGAAAAGATCAACCGAATTAAATGCCTGGGGTGGACGAGAAATACATCATATATATATATATATATATATATATATATATATATATATATATATATATATATATATATATATATATCTATATATATATATATATATATATATATATATATATCTCTAGATATATATATCTCTATATCTCTCTATCTCTCTCTCTATCTCTCTATCTCATCTATCTCTATATCTATATATATATATATATCTATATATCTATATCTCCATATGTCGGCTCCTCTATATATATATCTATATATATATATATATATATATATATATATATATATATTTATACGAATGCGACCCTTTTGATACAATCGACCGACTATTTTGGCACACAGTCACATCTTGGCACACGATCTGAGTGCCAAAATAGTCAAGAGCTTTTCGAGTACTTTGCTCTGCAAATTTTTATTTAAAATTTGTGTTACCGGGTAAATCATCTTCATTCACATTCATCCATTGCAAGACTTAAACCCCTGCCTTGCGCAGGTGGTAGTTCGGGACGTTTGAAAAATTCTATATATTTGACTGACGACTATTTTGGTACTCTGCATTCAACAGCTTGTTTCTCGTTATTATCCGATATATCATAATCCCAACTACTGATATATTGCTTAGAATCACTTATTTCACGAATATATTCTATCAACGTGACATTCGATAGAAGGAATAAAAAATATATATATTTGGTCTCGACGTTTTCCAATGAGCTGAAGACAGATATATATTCCCCCAGAAAACCGAAATGCTTCGGCTGGTCGGATAATTCGTAAGGCGCCTCGTGAGAAGAAGTTGCGTTGCGGGCCGAAAATATCTTACGATTTGGTAAGCAATAACCACAACTCTTGAATATATTATGGCGTTATTTAAGACACTTATACCCAAGTCAACCAGATGATAGCGAGAAAATATATATAATGCCGCTAAAGTGTATTCAATAACCTGGGTTCTTAGCCTGGGTTTTCTCATATCGCCCACTGTGACATTTTGTAATGGATTTAAATAATTACAACGCCGGTTCGATAGATTGGATATATGGTGTTGTGTACTCAATCTGACATTTAAATGGAATCTGGTCAGTGTTTAAGGTACTTAAGCTATTTGGAGTCAAGTCGGGCTTTGCGAATCGCTTCGCCTAGTTATGTTGGTTAGTCGCGTTTGTCATAACGTATGTATGTATGTAAACAATATTTTGATCCGGGATAGAGGTCGCAATCTTTAATTTCAATTGTTAGGCGTAAATAATGCGTACAACCGAGATGTTTTGTTTTTAATTTGATCTGAAACTAATGTCAAGGTTATCGAATAAGTGAAAAAAAACGAGTATAACTCCATTAATAATGGTCGAATGAGAGTTATTATGAATTTTTGTTTGTTTGTCTTTCTAAGTCTGAAGTTATCGCGTCGTTTCTCTGTGGTGAATGGTCGTAATGTGATTTTTTATGTGCTCGAGGAGGAAGCCCTTTCATTTCTGAACTTAGAGTATCATTTTCTGCTCTAAATATCCGACAGTTTTCTCACAAAGAAAGCTTGAAGTACAGTGGGTGTCACTTTTGTTGGCTCTTGCTAGCAACAGCTGATCTGTCGCGCTGCACAAATGTCACCGCGGCACAGCGCTCGCTCGGCTTCACTGAGCTCGGCTTCACCGCGTTGCTCGGCTTCACCGCCTTGGCTTTCGTGGGAACTTGGCAGGTCGCAGCAAGGACTATTCCAATTGATTGTCAAAATGTATGTAGGATAAAGAGCGCGTTTACTCTCTGCTTGTAACATCTATGAACATCACTGATGTTATTGCTTACACTAACAACCATAATTATAGTGGCAGCCAATTTGATATTATTTAACGTGCCTGGATACAATAGTCTACATGCAAGCATCGTTAAAAAACACCCCAAACCCCTTGAATTGGGCGATTCCAACCAGTTGTGGAGCAAAGAAACTTCGCCTCTAACAGTGTCCGCGCTATTTATAACTTTCGCGCTGTCTAAGTTGGATGATCACCATGGCACCAGGGGCAAGTGCCATGATGTATTTTTTCCACATTTGTTCTGGAAAAGTTCCTTAGCGAGTGAGGATTTTTACGTGCAAGTCTGACAATATTGTTATGGTTAGGAACCTCAACAGAATAGGCATTGTGTCATGTTGGGTTTTGACAGGTTGGCAGTAGCTTAATTATACGTCCGCGTAGGGCTATATCACACCTTTCTTTGAGGCAGAGAAAGTTTGGAACGATAGAGGTTCTATTACTCAGATAGTTTCCTATCATTTACATAGTAAGAATATCTCCTCAAATAACACCGGCTTTGTTGTATTCTGAGTACCATGACAGAGTTCTTCCGTATTTGTTAAAAATACGAGATGGAGAGAAGAGGTGAGTTTCCCAAACAATGCAGGTCAAATAGTTTATTGCAATGTTCCAATAAGCAGGGTTGATAGATTCAACGGTATGACATAAATTATTCAAACAGTAATTTAAGCATGGCAACACTTTCACTCACACACGCCAAATGGCTGTTAATCGTGCAAATGACTACCACAGTCCAATTGAATCAGGTCAATTCTGTATCAACTAACTTAAAAAAAACGTGACCTACTTAGACTCGCCAACCTTTGACAAAGTCAGAATTTGAAATCTCCCAAGGACGCGGATTGTTGCCATGACGCCGAAGCTATATGGCGTTGAGAGATTTCTCTGGGAAAATAACCTGGATACATGGTGTTTTTAAATTAACGGTACCATTTTATTCTTAGTCCCACCAAAGAGATAATCACACGGATGTGTTAAGGTGAGTCTCCTTATGTTGTGGTGACGTGCGTCACCACTGTGCTCCAAGGGCCTTAACGTGACGGCGTTGCATTAAAGCGTCTAGACTGCAAGCCTTCAATAACGAAGCGGCGAAATTCAAGTTGTCTTCTGGCCTGGCGGGTGTCGACGCGGTCTCGACATACCCCGTCGCGCGGAACATATATACTACCTCTGTACACTAAAGTGCCCCCCCCCCCGGTGCCTTTCACACCTCCGTCAGTGCCATTTGTCGGGAGTGCGAGAGGTAACCCGTATCTTCGATATACTGATCATACCGAAAAGGTTACCAACAACAGTACCAGACATGCTTCGGTAACCAGTCCCGGGAGCGGGGAAGGGAAGAGGAAGGGGTACCCCCTAGGGTTTCAGCAATCACTGGCCCTAGTGAATCCAGCGAAGTAGAGAACCTCACGCGCATGATGAATTGCAGCGCAAGGTTCTGACCCTGACTAGGGCCTTGGAAAAGTTGGAAGACTCAGGGGCACCCAAGGTTAGCTTAAATCCCCCCCCCCCTCCCCCTCACTACAAGTCACCCTAGAGGGAAGTTGGGCCCTGTTTTCGTTGTGGGAAACAGGGGCACTTCAAAAGGGAATGCCCAATGGCGCGGGAGGAGGGAGGCCCAGAACACCCCAGGGGACCAAGTTCGGAAACGCCAATGAACATTATTTATCTATGTTTCAGCATTACTATAAGTATAATTAACACTGGTATATTTGATATTCCTTATTATCTCTTTAGTAACTCGAACTTATGTACATTAATATGAAATTTTTATTAATGAGGATCATTGTTTACAGAAATGTTGGCGGAACAGCATCCAGCACAAGTTGTACAATTCCAGAGTGGATTTGGAAGAGGTGCAGGCCCTCAAGCGACCTAAAAAGAAGCCATCTCTAGATTCGAAAACTACCTTCCCCAGCAGCCTGAAAGTGAAGACGATTCTACCATCGTGGCCCACAGGAAGTGGCTCCAGAAAGAGTTTGCAAAGGAGAGAGGGGCTGTTGACAAAAACAAGGTAGCTGAGAAGATGCTCCTTACTATGTCTTTGCGATGTAGTCAGATTTTGCGAGACGGAATGCCAGTGCCTCAGTGCACTGAGCAACACTCATGGTTGTAGGGCAGAGCTGGGAAGAGATATTATACATGGGCCATATTTTAATACAAGTATGTGATTTTGAATAGTATCATAGTGTTTGAAGTCTATATTTAATTAAGTGAATTCCCGTTGTATAATTGCACCGAATCATTAATTAATTAATGACTGTTAAGGCTTTGTCAGTCGCAGCTGTATGTAGAATTCACTAGACTGGGGCCTAAGGCAGAGAGTGGCGACATTGGCAAGCTCCTTCTGTCTGGCCTCCAACGCTTCAGGAGGGGCATTATGGAACTTCTTAGGCGGAAAAAAATCTGCCCTTCAGACTAAAGCAGACGAGGTCAAGAATGAACCTTTTGAGGGACCAAGTAGAGAGAGCAGGTGAAAAATCCCAATTTACCATATTCAACATCTACCAACCAAATAACTGCCGCATATTGTGCTTCAGGTTCCTGGTAGCTACAATAGTGTCGCTTTCTTACTATTTATTTAGTTATTTTTTACGTTGGTTAGATCATATACTAAACTTGATGTTGCTGTACAACATGGCTTCTAATATCTACCCGATTTTGTATGTGTCATTGCTATCTCCCAGCGGCCCATGCAGCTATAGTTATCACTGGTCTGCCAATACTTTTCAAGGGAAAATTCTTTATCTTTGAAGGCACACTTGAGGTTATTGTCAGTTTATATTTCATCATGTATTATTATCAAACTAAATAATGACTAGGTAAACAAGGATGCTGATTGTAGCAATGTCTCTTTTTAATAATAACATTCTTTCATTCAGGCAGGATTTGTTGACCTTGTACTATTTCTAATGAAAGCTATGGCTCAACAATAAGTCTACTATGTGTTTTAGAATGTCACAACACAGCACACACCAGCATAATTAGCCTGCCTCCTCTACTGCTGTATGAGGGAGAATTGATGGATGCTGAAATCCATGTGTTCATAAAGGGAACGTTTGCTGCAGAAGCGGGGGACGTAACAGAAGCCATGGCCATGCTGATGATGTACCATACCCCAACTCTGCCAAACAAACTTTTCACTATGTCCAGAAAGTTATGCTTGCCATTGAAGATGAGGTTAAAGACCCTATTGATGCCAAACGCCTTTGTATCAAGGCTAGCATTAACAAGGCTATGTATTAATGTGATTGAATTAAATAAAATGTACTTGTTTTGCATACTATTTTGTCTGACTTGTTTATACAAACTTATAAGCAGTAGGTCATATTTGGTCAAATAAATTTGTATTTGTTCAGGGTGTATGAGGTATTTTAAGCTTGACCTTCAAACATAGTCAAACTGAACTTCAAACATAGTTAAACTGAACTTCAATCATAGTCAAACTGACGAAATCTTCTAGTCAGTCAGACTAAGTAGAATAGTCATTACTACTTACGCTGTAGTCAATGTGATTTATAAGATAGTCATAGTGACCAATAGACTAGTCGTTTTTGACAACTCTTTACTTGACTAGGTAGATTAGTCATTTTGACAAATCAATATTTGACATACAGCTTTAGTCAAATTGACTAACACATTGGCCGTTTGGTGGACAGTCAATATGACTAGTTAAGCAAGACAAGTTGACTAGATTGCATTAAGGGGTCGTGCCAAGGGACAGGTCGCCGATCCCCTCAACAGTAGTGCCTCCGGTCTGTGTGGGTTGTGAGGCTGTAGGGGGTTGTTGTGGTGTCGTGAGAGGTAGAACCTGGGGTAAGGTTTTGTCTGGTAAGGGGCCTAGGATAGAGATTCGAGTATCTCCCCAGAATGTCAGCACTGTCGGTGTAGGTAGTACGGCACCAAAGGGCCTAGGGCAAAGAGGTCGAGCAAAAAGTTGGCTTATCTTGCGCCACAGAAATGTCCATCCCAACTCGAATACCCCCTCTTACCCAAGTATAAAAAAGAAGCAGACTCGGCTCTCCAATCCATTGGGTCACCACAATTGAGACCATAGACCAACTACAGGGACCTCATGATGTACAACGGGTTTGGAGACTGGTGACAGAGTTGGCCAGTAGTACTGTGACCGATCAGGTGCCCAATGAAAGCATTTAAGTGTGCCAACTCCTATCCGCGTCTCAATTTACCTGCCTGTGCAGATCGGTGGTATGACTGTAGATTCCGTTGTCGATACCGCTGAAGAAGCCACGATTATGTCTTACCGTGTTTTCCGCCAGCTTAGCCCACAGCCGCGAGAGGTCAGGGATGTCAGGCTACTGTCTGTTGGTAGAAACATGGCTATGGCCGGATTCGTTGTAGGACCGGTGGAGTCGAATGTGAGCGCTGTAAATCAAGTGTTACTCTGATTTCAGCATGGCAACGCGTAATGAGAGTGGTATTGGGCAATGAAGGAGGGTCTTATACCTGCTAGGTCCCTTGTGGAGCAATTGATGATGTGCCCCAGAACAGGGGGGGGGGGGTACAGCGGGTTGATGCATATATCCACCAGGTGACTAAAGCAAATCGAGAAAAGACCAGCAGTGGTTGCGGTTGGCAGCTAAGACAGCGCTGTCCCTGCAGCTCCAGGGCCGGTATTGGATTCACCACAATGTATTCCCTATCGGCCTGCCTAGCCTTTCAAGCTCCGTTGCCAGCCGGACCAAGCAAGGACTACAGGCTTGCTATAGACTCGGTTAACGAGGGCGCCAGTGACCCTGAGCCGACGTTGTAGGCGTCTAAAGGGCGGCCTGTAGATAGTTCAGGGAGGGGCATGGGCCGCAGCCACCCTGACTCAGCCGGGTCAGGCTTAGTGCCCATGTTTGGAGCTCTGGAAAAGGTCACCCCCTGCTATGGGTGGCACTGGAGCAGAGGCTTCAACGTCGTCAATCGAGCTGGAACATACAGAGGAATGCTCAGATTCCTAATCTTTATCCATCCTGGGTCAATTGTTAGGTAGAGGGGAGGATTTCAATCCTCCAGATTCCCCGCTTAGTAACCCTACCCCTGCCACTGGTATGGGGCCTTCATGTCCTCTTCGTAGAGGGGTGGAATGTATCGAAGGCTCAGGCGTCGCTGATGCTTTGGCTGGTTCTGATGTAAGGCCCCCTTCCAAAGATAAGACCAAGCGGGCGGGTAGGAGATTCGGGGTGCAAGGAAGGCGAAGGCACGTGGTAGTAAACAGCCGGCCGCGCAGGCAATGAGAGACCTCGAGTTTTAATCCGCTACGCGGCGCCACGGAGCCATGCGGTCCCTCGCCCGCTTCCGGTATTCTAATACACACAGTTTACCATAGAAGGTGGCGCAACATCGTTATTTTTGATTGAAACCTTTCGAGTTGTATCGTTGGTGGCATTGTAGCAAATCATAACTGATGGATAAGTACGGCCGTCTGACCTTACAGCAATTGAAAATAGAGCTGAAGAAGCGAAATGCGATTCTTAGCGAGCAAAGAATTGAACTCCCAGTTTGGCAGGAAAAGCAAAGCAACTATCAAAACAGACTTGGTCGCTGACTATCAAAACAGACATGGTCGCTGACCCGCGTCAACCAGATTCGGGCCAAAGCAATCGACTAGGTATCCATAATGAGCCTGTGGCTCCGAGGAATATGCAGAGTTGACTGGGATCGAAGTCAAGCCATGTGGGATTGTAGTGTCCCAAACACACCCCTACCTCGCATGCTCACCAGATGGGGTCGTGACTGATGACATGAATGCTATAGTACCAGGGACAAACCTGTCACTCCTGTCTCAGTGCCATACCTGGTCAATGAGAACAACCAGCTCATCCTTAAAGCCAACATGACTACTACTACCAAATTCAGGGCCAGTTGTTTTGCACGAACAGTCAACTTTGTCATCTTGTGGTGTTTACGTCTCAGAGTATGGAGATTGTTCCAGTTACCCGTGACGATGAGTTTATTACTTCTATGATTTCAAGGTTAGAGGTGTTTTTCAGGGACTATTTCAAAGAGCTATACTTGATTCAATGTTTTTTCACAATTTCTCTTACTGAGTAGTCTTGTGCACTGATTTCTTTTTTCTTTAAGGAAGCATTTGCCTGCATATTGCATGTGGTGGAATGAATAAGTACAAAGTGTTTTAATTGAAATATAAACAATTAACCCATTGGGGGTTCCACAGTCACTTATTCAATTAAAGGGACAAAAATGAATAGGGTGAAAATCATTTTTTTCTTCAACAGTATTCACGTGTAGGGTTATTATAGATTACACAATAAGGCGCATGGTATAAAAAGACTATTACATATCACCTTTCATTGAGATTCATATAATATCACACCCTGAGTGGGATAGACTTAAAAACATACACAGCCACACTTCACAAAAACTCAACTTCACCTTAGGCAGTAGTGGGGACGATGCACTGCCGAAAGTTACATAACATATAACAAACAAAGATTATGTCAGAGGAAATTTGGACCTCACAGTGGATCATAGGTTCCACCAAGATTTTGAAGGTTTTTCCAAATCCTATTATCTGCTCAATGTGCACCCTCTTCCTGGAGATCTTCCGGTCTCTGTGTACCACTTTCCCTCTCAGCTGATTCTTCTTACTGAAAAAGGTTGGTATATTAACGGTGACATCATAGGGAGCAAATAAGTCCTGCATGACAAAGCCATTACCGATTCACCCTGGTCAGACATTTCTGGAAGTTTGCTCCTTTCCATCACCTGCCTGTCACTGCTTTACCCTAAATGTCGTCACCATCAAATATCTCATGACCGCGTGACGTAGAGCGAGAAATTTTATTCGTCGAAGTGAAGCAAAATGGAAATGAATCTCTTGTATTTGCGCGTTAACCACGAAGTAAGCGCATAACCTGATAACTTCCGGTCGAGCTTGGGACCGCATTGCTCTGTGCCGCCACCTCTCGGAGAAAACCGCAACGCGGTCTCCCATTGCAGTGCCAGTGTTGACAATCACGTTGCCTGTCTAGCGGCAAACGGAGATTATAGGGTCATCCAAGCCGAGGGAGGCACATAAGCCCATTACCATCGGCAACGACCCATACCCCCAATCAACAGCCAACTCATGACTCGTGGTGGTGCAGGGTGGGTCCCAGGGGGATGTAGGCGCGAGGGGACATGGACGGTCACAAGGTGAAGTCCACACCTAGATGTCCTATTCCTGTGTGTGGGGATTCGTCCGGGTCTCCGACGACGCATGTCCCGGAGGTTTTCAATGAAGGCCTGGCCCCATGGATGTGACAAGGTAGCGATTGTCTGTCCTCCATGTAATCGCCAACTACCTGCTGGGACTGGACCGTCTCGCTGAGGGGTTAGGCGGTTTGGGATGCCAAAGCCTGAGGGAACCCACGGGATTATTGAAGAAAGCAATACGGGAGTTCTGTCGGGTCCACGGGGAGCCGGTTCCTCATAGCTTCTGTCTAAGGCCCCCAAATTTGCCCGCGGTCCAATATCCTCCACTGGCAACCTCTGATTTCGTTGTCTCAGCTCGAGCCCCGTGAGAGGGAGCTCGTCTGGGACTTGCGCCGTCGGCCTGCACCGTGTGATAGGATCGAGGGGAGTTCTGTGGTCATTGGAATGTCTGTCAATCAGTTTGGTATCAAGCCTATTTATTGATCCTTGGCCGTGTGGATCAGTCTGAACAAGCCAATTATAGTTAGTGTTCTCACAGTATTACATAGCAAAACATTTCTGAAAAACAGAAAATTTGTTTAAATGCCTGCACTTAGCCATAATAAATATCACGCGCTCCGATAACGGGAGAGTAGGAATGTAGTCCGTAATGGCCAGGTGACGAGTGAGCTTTACCAAATAAAATAATTGATGGCCGGTGACATAGAAGAAGGCTGTCCGGATGCCGTAAAACATCAAAAGTATCAGTTGGACACAAAAACCGCCCCCCCTCCAGAAGCTTTTATGATGATTTCCCGTATAATACTTGTAACATAATTTAATAACCCCGGGTCCCTCCACGGAACTCGCGTAGTCTATGTATGCGCTCTTGTTCTCAATGACCCCGCCTTGTTTGCTTTCTGTATGATCATGTGACCAAAATAATCAAATGCGACCGTCAAAGTCAAGTACCTTCTTGTCAAACTACCAAATACATTATTCACACAGAATTCAACACTGTTGGATCATTATAGTAACAAAACACTTGATATAAAAACCCATTCCTGCGATCGAAGCTACCAAATATCACTCTTTGACCCTAGCAATGAAGACCTGGCTACGAACTTTGACCCCAGATGAACGACAGATCGGCGAAATATGGAGCGAAATACTAGCAGACGATCATTAAAGTCAAGTCACATATATTGCCAATCTGACAAATAGTGATCATTAAAATTAAATTTAACTTATTTTGTCACAGATCTGGTTAAGAATGGTACGATTGTTATAGTATTTCGGTTAATAATGACATTTCATAAATTACGAAACTCGTAAACATAACTCTACATTAGGCCGCCTGACTTCGCGGAAAGCATAGAAATTTGTTGTTAAATACGGATTTCCCCAACAAATACATTCTGACATGGACGGAAAAGAAGCTGTGTCGGTAAAATAATATACTATCTCTAATAATGCCTGTTCTGTATAACCTAATCCTCGTTGTAGCCCTACCCAGACCGAATTTATAGCCATGACCCAATTCCCTTGAAAGAACGATTGCGAACAGCTGATTCACAATTGAAGCGTTAGCAGCATTCGTTTCAATACTATTAGATGGTTCGGTTAAGCTGAAAAACAAATTGTTGTTTGACAGACTTGTTTGGCTATTATAGCTAAGACTTTTCCTTGATATGTAAATGCAAACGAACTTGACTATGAAACATCAATCTAATAATTTTAACAATTAATGGTTGCCCTTCACTCCCTTCATTAGGTTTCAGCAATGAAGATAGATATTGTGTTATATGGACAAAATGGTCAAACATAATCATAATGTGTATGGTACTGCACTGTTTGGCAAGTTGTGATTGTAGAGACTAATGTTGCAGCACCATGGATGGTTTTTACTGCCCTGCATCATTTGCATGGTAGATTTTATAAATTTATCAACACATATCAGTGGCTGGTTATCCACTGTCACTTGGTGTTTTATAAACTAAACTATTGACAATTCTCTTAATATGATAGACCAAAAAGGTCAACGGGTCCTCAGATTGCAATTATAAACTATACTTGAGGGTAGTCATATTTCTGATGTTGGATCTGCATTGTAAAGAGGTTGTCTGATGTTATGACCAAATATCAATTAACAACATCACATACATGTTGCCTATCCAAGCAATGGCCAATGTAATGGTCTATCAAAAGAGGAAATAAGTTGATGGTGCAAATACAGACTTGAAAGTGTCAGATATCACCAGAGCATCTGTGCTATAAACACCATGACAATGATTATTATGTTATTTGACAGTAGATAATATTGAATGTTCTCAGCTGAACAGCTGATGTGGCCTCACATAAGTTTCATGGCATTGAATTATGAGATCTGACCTTTGAAGGTATACTATCAGTGAGTGTGGAAACATTTATGAGGTGTTATATTGTGAAAATAAATAACCAGCATCTGAATATTGGGTCCCTATTTTCTAACAGCATTGCTCGCCAACCTTCCACTCCTATTTAGTTCTCTTATAAAGATGCAGATTGCAATGCATTATCATTTATATAGAACTCTGTTAAAGTTTGGGCCCATGTACTGTGAATATCGAAGAAATTCTATTCTAAACCAACCAGATATGTATATTTCCACAAATCTACCCATATTTGTTTCATTATTATAGGTACCTGTTTCAGATGTTAGCTTGGGAACCTATCAGAGACCACTGCCTGAATTGACCATAACTAAAGAGGGTGTGTACTTGGCACAAATGGATTTCCTTGACAGTCGGTTTGTTTGGTTTGGTTGTATCGAGAGACATTATATGATGAAGTATTTTGCAATTTTGTACCACAACCATACAGACATTTTTGGAACATGGTCCGATTGTCATCAAATGATCAATAAATGGTTCTGAAAACTCACACAATATGCAGGTCACATACTAATGAACAAATGTGAAGAAATGGCTGAAATATGCAGTGATACAAACACTGTTCCTCATTGTTTACATCTGAATTAATGCATAGTCTGTAATGTGTCAATAATATTAATTTCGCAATGCCTATTGTAAAATGTACTGCTTTTGTTTATTAGATATTGAACAAGCAGCCCAAGCAATTACCAGTTATGCCGCAAGTCTGACTGGAACAACAAGCCCTGTAGACCCCAGACTTAAAGATGCCAACAATAACAACTTGATGTCTCGAGCTGAACATGCATCAAAGATACAAGTGAGTATTTTTCATTCCTGGGTGACCTGTTTACTATTGACAAGTTATAATCCTAAGAAAGGCTTCTTTGCATTGTAAATTAATTCCAGTTAAGTGACCTTCATATAAAAGTCACTACATAATGCATGGTCTATAAAGGCTTGTGCTATATTACTAATGTTATTACAAGTCTGCTATAACTAGAAGCTAATAGCGAAATGAAAAACAACATATCAATGCGCATGCAGACCACTTCTTATGGGATACAATGCAGACCCAAGCTCTACAACTTGCCTTCAGAAGTAACATTCAGATCCCCAGTCTAAGGAAACTACTCCCAGGTATGGTATATACACTTTACAATATATTGCTTAATCGGGATACATTTGACGGATCATTCCAAGTATCTTTTTTATGGTAGATGTCATGTATGATATATATTGTCGCACAATTGTATTGTAGGCTGAATTGTTATTTAAGCTTGTAGATTAGCCATGCACTGCCATATGATGTTTCATGATTAAGTAACTTTATCTGATGCTTTATCAGTAAGTTATATCTTCTATTCTCGGCATTACACAGCAGACAGATTATTACATACGTTGTAGGTACACTGACTAAATGTACAATCTGTGTAGCTCTAAAATAATCTCTCTTATTGTTCTGTGCATATTTCTGAAGATGTCCTGGTCAATCTAAAACCTGCTGAGGTACTGCATTCTTGTGTTCAACAGCAATTTAGTCTGTAAAACATTTATAGTCACCATCTTATACAGAATGCATGTAACACTATTCATTTGACACTACCCTCACACACAACCTCACTTTGGCACCTGGAGTTGTTCTACACCATTCAATCAGACAAACAGTAGGTTATAGCTGTACCACAAGGAACACTACCTAACATTCTGTGGGATGACCCATCAATCTGAACCACACATCACTTGTCTCTAGTTTTGGTTCAATAATATAACTGTTATCTCTGGATTAGTGGTTCCAAGTGATTTGCTTAATATGTGTACATGTTGATTGTTTCAGGGAACAAAGAAGTTCTTAACTCACAGCTTACAATGGGACGTTCCATACTTGGAAAAAATATGAATGAGCATCTCAAGTTCTAATGGGCCCTGTACCACCTCTTAATTATGCTTTAAATGTCATTAACTATGCATAGTTGTCATGACCAGTGCTGGTTCCAAATGGATGTGCCACAAACTCTTAAATATGCTTGAAATGTCAATAAACATGCATTATTGTCAAAGTGACCTTTTTAATCACTATATAGTTTATAAACAATATTACACATGCCCAGTTAATGATGCAATACTATATCATCATAGCTTTTGACGGTAAAAAACGATTTTTTAACTGTTTACCCATGGCCTCAATGTTAAAATTATGTTTACCAGTGGCCTTACTTGTTCCATAACTGTGTTATTAATGTTGTGTTACCTGCATTTCAAATCCATCCCCTTTTAAACAAAATATGGTCATATGAAACCTGTTCACTACGGAGGGTAGTCCTTATTTAACAACCCTAGGCAAGTATTCGACCCTTTTATTGGGTTTTAAAGGGTTGCCCTCGTAAAACTAAATGGCCCGGTTGGCGTGGAACTGGGGGTTGGCATGCCACGCGTGACCGTTGTGTTGGACCATTTCAATGGCAGCTTTCTTCGGATAGCGCGTTCCATATAGAGAACCCCCCCCCCCCCCCCCCGCTATGTCGCGAATGATAATGCTCTGGCCAATGATTTTCTCGAGGTTGGGAATGTCTAGGATCTCGACCCTTTTTGGCGAATATTGGTTTCCCACGCAACGACCTTCGCTTTTGCGGCGATCTCCTTTGTTGGGTTGTGTTTGCTCATCTGGTCGAAGCGGTCGAGGAAGATCATGGCGACGCAGTTTAGCTCTCCGGTCTTCAGTGGCGAGGACCCCTTTATCAAGCTTCTCAAAGGCCCAGACGATTGACGAAGATCTTGTAGAACCCAATGAGGCGGACAAAACGGCATCTGTTGTGTTGAACTGCGCTATTACCTTTTTCGCGGTTCGCAGCGGGTTAAGGTTGTCGGTCGTGAGCCACTTGTTTCCGTCCTGTTTGGTTATCTTCTGCCGGAGGATGAATTGGCTCTTACCTTGTGCACCGAGGATCTCGATGGCTCGGCGCTCTGTGAGGCCGACGTCGTCCTCCTTGCGGATCCAGGTGGTATAAATGAGGTTGACCCTGCTCTACTGACGAAACTCCTCTATGGCTGCGTCGTACTGCTTCCGGAACGGGACGTCGGCGGGGGGGCCGCTCCTCGTTGACGGGAGTGTCGGGCAGGACTGGCTCCTTGGCGCCGAGGTATCTTGCACGGTAAGGGCTTTCTTGGTTCTGGCCCGGCGGTGCTTCTTCCGGTTTAAGCTGCAGCTCTTTTTGGACCCGTAGGGCCCTCTCACCGAAGGGTTCTTATTCCTCTGGTAGCGGGGAGACTAGTAGCGCTTGCAGCACTTTTATTTGGGTGTCTTGGGCTGCCTTATATCTGCGTAGTCTGGCATTCTACTGGTTAGGTCGAAAATATCCTTCCGGAGCCGTGTGTGTGTGTGTGTGTGGGGGGGGGGGAGGTGAAGGGGGGGGGGGGGGTTTCTGGTTCCAGGGAATAACGGCGTCAGGGCCGAGAACTACTGGGAGAACTATGAATGTATTACTATATGATGATACAATCAGAAATATTAGTGATAACTTTACGGTGGTACGATTTATCATTAAGTTATTTGCGTATATTTCTATGAACTAGAGCAGAAAAAGCATGCCTGTCTGTGAGCTATATTGTTTGAGAAAAAACTTGAACGATTAAGCGTTGTGATGAACCACGGAGACTCCTCCACGGACAAACAAACAACCATATCGAGCCACAGGGATTTATATAAATCGTCTATTACTATAACTACATCGATATAATAAATCCTTATGCGGAGTGTGTGCAAGATTGGGCTTAACCTCGCTTGCAACATCGAAGATCACTTAGCGACGGAGCGTACAGGTCTCGGACATGATGTGGAATGATACTGAACTATGTTCGCGTTTTGTCAATGATATGAAAGCCGACCCCTGTCAAGTTCAAATTCAGACTCTCGACACATACTTCGCGTTCCATCCTACAAGTTCCAGAACAAGTTCAAGTTTCAAATTGTGCTTATCTCGGTCTAGATATATATATAACCATGAGGCGGGCCCGTACTCGGAAGCGTCAGACAATTAGAACCACTGTTCCTCCATGTTTGAATAACTTTAGTTAGTACTTCTCTCGATATGAAATGAATGAATCTTGGTAGTTAAACATGGATCGCCCCTTAACTGCACGATAAAAGTAGTTGAAATTTAATGACACTAACCATTAACTTAAACCGATATTGCTTATTGCCATTTCAAATAAAGATTCACCGTTATACAGAGAGTGACGAAATTCCATAGCATAGATGAAAACCTTTGATTCCCGTCACAACCAGCTCCCCACACTGCATAAAATGGCTGTAATTTTGTGGCATTTCCAGAAATGGTTAGTTTTTTTGTTATGTTCCAAAATGGTCGGTTTTTTTTGTACCAAAATGCTAGGTTTTTGTTATGTCTCAAAATAGTCGGTTTTTGACATGTTCCAAAATAGTCGGTTTTTGTCATGTTCCAAAATAGTGGGTTTTTGTCAAGTTCCAAAATAGTCGGTTTTTGTCATGTCCCTCACACCCTAACTATTTTGGAACACCGATTTTGGTACACAAAATATATAAGCTTAATAAAACAATGAAAATTAAAAAAAAAGTTAAGAAACCGACATATGTTACTCACAGACCACCATAAAACTAGAAATGATCATCTTATTAAGTGTATGTTTTGTCGCTTACAATGTACCAAAATGGTTGGTTTTTTGCTAAATGTCCAAAATGGTCGCATTCGTATGTATATATATATATATATATATATATATATATATATTTATTTATATATATATATATATATATATATATATATATATATATATATATATATATATATATATATATGCATATGTCGGCTCATAATGGTTCATGCAACCCGACGCAGGTCGGCTCATAGTAACTTATGACAACATACAGAGGTTAATCATAATAACGTACCACACCCGACGGAGATAAGGTCATAATTATATATTTAAATTCTATCTGAATGACTGGATGCGATCCGTAGAAGTCGTTAATGCATGCCAATAAGACGCTGCAATGCAGGATAATAACTGACATGTTAACATCGTATGAACAGCGAAACATTCCCGAGCAAAATTATTGATGCGTTCCGACCCGAGTCATTGACCGCAATGTAATTGCCAATCAATTGCTGCTTTTGACGTTTCAATAATCTTGGTTATTTCGTAGCGACTAACCACTGGGTGGGTCTTTCGCTGGTAATTAAGGTTTAATAAATAAATTTCCCTGAAACCTGCTGCTCATATGTACAATTCACCTGGATCTCCTGCTTAGACATACATTCCCCAAGGATCTGCTTAGCTGTACATTGCCCAGGGATCTGCTGCTTAGATGTACATCCCCCGCGGGAACCACTGATTAGGTGTACGTTCTCTGATGATTATCGTGAATCAGATGTACAACGGTCCCTTGTGGGTCCAGGCGATGTGTGTGCATTTCCCGCATGTTTGAGAGGAATAGTGCATTAAATTATAAAGCCTGGTTCTCTTCCTTCGGGGCCGATACCTTGTATTGATGTAGCTCGGGTTTGTTCATGCTAGATTTAGGAGCTGTTTTCGGTTCGTTAACGGAGTCGCAGGTATTCCCACAATACTTGGCAATTGCGAACTGATAGGTCTGAAGTGTCCTCGAATCACGACGGAGAATTAGCGACACGACAGACCCCTGATTAGTGGCACCTCCACTGGTCGTTCTCGTGAACCTGATCATCTTATTCCGCGCGTGGCCGCCTTGTGATGTCTCATAAACCACAAGACGGCGATGCTGTTATTGTCCTCTAAGAATACAACCCTGACATATTTGGAACACGACTTATCCATTTGCACCAATCGTGGTAAGCATGTGACAAGTGGATTCTTGCGTCTCGCCGTTCCAATCAGTAGTGTTCAGGATGAGAGCGGTAGACTTTTGCATTGCTTCTTTCGAAATGAAACCTACAAGCCGCACCAGGGGCCTTGTTATACGCGCCGCTCATTATTTAACCATTGAGATTCTTTTAATTTCCATTTTATGTCACCTGCTAAAAACCTTTATGTATACGGCTCCATAAATATCTTGTGTTCGTCATTAATGAATAAGAGAGCATAGCACGCGCTTGCGCCGGTCTGTGATGCACCAATAGCTACGCGCCATACTGGTGAAAGACAATCACCTTTGTGGGCGTGCGCATATTGAAATTTGATTATCACCATATACAGTCATCGAGCTCTCGTTCAGCAGACCATTCCTCTTTTTATTTTTTGTTAATTTTTGAAGACCTATTTGACTAACACAGCGTAGAGACATAAACAGACTTGTGCAAGCTCAACGCACAAGTAAGCAGCTATCAGCCAGCTAAAAGGTATAGCTTTGTAAACTAGCAATGCGATGAATACAATGCTTGGTGGCAACCCGGGTACACTTACTGACAAATAGTCTACTTGACGGCCTGACTATATTGTCAATAACTGTGGGTAAAACCACATTCACAAATTTATGTCTGACATATCAGTTGAGATATTTAAACAGCCACGGTCTGTATCCAGCAATCTTCCATGATTACATTGACCATGATTGTCATTGAAACCTGCTGATTCCTATTTGAAAATGATACACCGACCGGAACCTTGATATCGCCGCCAGAGAGAGCGGCGGCATTAAACCAAGTAAAATACACAACTGTTTACATTCTAAGTGCACGATAAATCGCTTTGGTAATGGCTAGTTCATAACCAAAATGTCACCAACTCATCACGGGATTGAATTGTCGGTCGTTATCCATCTACCGTTATGGTTTGTCAGGGTCTTCACATGTTTAATCAAACAAATAAACGTTGTCAGCGAATGGGAAGAGAAAATGTCCTAGGTCCACGAAACGAACCATGATATCATTCCATGGTTTCATATGCAGTCGGTTGTTCTTAATATATCTTCTACAGCTACTTTACCAAACTGAAGCTATATATGGTCCACGACGATACCTTTGCTAGATTAATTTGAATGTGAACCGACCAAGTGGAATTAAAAATAGCGATTTTTATATAATTGACATCATACTCCTCAGATATATTCCATGGTGCGAAGAAATCCAGTAGTACTGCAGACTGTAGCTGCATTGTGGTTACCTAGTTAGGATTTGTTCATTGGAATGTTCCTTGTCATAAGACTATAATTCAGTGGCTTTAATGAATTAATGAACAGATTGCTTATCAAGCAAGGAGGATATGTCCTATATAGGAAGTACCTCCATGACATCAACCATCATTGTCATGTAAAACGTGTCAGAAACCTGGTGTTTGTGTCGTATTTTTGGTCTGTTTGTATCCTGTCAGGGTCAGAGTAATTGCCATTTTCTCACTTCAACCTTGTCCTGCATAGATGAGTATATCTGTTCCCACCTAGTAAAGCAGTGAGCGTTAAATTATGCGCTTGGATTTAAACCTGAAATTGAATTAAGTGGGAGAAGACATATCACCATTACTGCCCGACGTGATCATTCTAGATTGGTCGGATATGAAACTTATGCTTTGGTAATATGTCATGCATTTAAGTAATGCATTTTGAATATTCGGCTCACTATATCAATCAAAAGGTGGCCATCTACAGCACCGCTCATCCAAATCGTTTCGCATGACAAGGGTGCTACGTGGTTAGTCTGCATCTAATACATGCACAATGCGCACTATTTGCTTTTACCCTCCTACATATACAGGATGCTTTGCTTCCTTCTAGCCTTGGACGTGTACTTGATTCATGTAATGACGCTACTGCGTTACTTGCATGAGATACTGTGTTTGCCATTACCGCCTGAAATACATCAGATGTTGTGTATGCCTTTACCGCATTACAAGCACATATTGCTTTGTTTTCCCTTGCAGCATTACATGCACGGGACGGTCTGTTATAGCAAATTATTTTATATTGGACGTTTCAGCGGTGTTTATCTACACAACAAAGCCCAAAAATTATAGTCGCGTCAACGTCATTGGCAGTCGATTCGCTTTGTCTGGGCAAACTGAATGTATGTGTCTAGACTGCCAGTGTACCCATTGTTGAGGGCAGGTTTTGTTTACTGATGTTCTTTGTAGTTCTTTCCGCTCTATCTTATACCCATTTCTCACTCTGAAGTAACATATGTGTAATGAGGCTCATTGACAATGGAGCGTATTGTCATTTTGAGGTACACCAGGTCCATGCCTGTGACGTATGTGACGTGAAATCAATGTTTTCATCTTTGCGCAGACTTCCTTGCTTTGTTGGATAAAAGCCGATATGGAAAATATACAATGTTGCCGCTTTGTTTTATATATATTTGTTTTTTAAGGTTTTTGTTTCCGTTCTTGTCCAAGCCAATTCGCAATGTATCACAATGCAAGTGCATTGATTGAATAAAAAAACAGTTGGATGAAATCCAACTGTTTTAAATTCAATCAATGCACTTCATCGCGTTGAATGCGATAGTTGACAACGGCTTTGCATATTACCTGAAAAGAATATTGAGGTACATACACAAATGCTTCCAGTATAAGGATTTTAAAGCATTCAGTCTAATCATTAATGGGTGGCAAAGGTAAAATGCTGTGTGTCATCACAAACCATGTCTTTACTCCATAACACTTTGCCATGTAGCATTATACCACACCACCAATCTTCACCACACCAGCTTGCATGTGGGTCATAGCCAGAAAGTGAAGCAGCAACTTCTTGAAGGATAATCACATGACGGCTGTAGATTCGCCTTGAATAAATTGGTATTATTCTTGCTAAGTATGTTACTGTTATGTTATCAAGATTATGACGGCTTGAATAAATGGTCAGCTAGAAGGGCATAAAACAGAGATGTATGAATCAATGTGCCATTATCATTCCCGAACTTGAGGTCGATTCTAATTTCTTGCTCATAGGTTCGTATGAGTATGTTTGTTTATCTTAAGCATGAGCACATTCAGCTGAAATGATTCTTAGCTGCTTGTTGCGTTTTTTATTATCTTCCTTTCAAAGTATGACAATTTCCATGCCTCATCCCTGATAGACAGAGACAGACCAGTGAGAGGCTTTGCAAAGAAAACTTGCTCGTTCACATGTTTCCATCATGTTAAGTAACAACGTCATATACTGAATGAAACACAGAGAGAATGAGAGCGTCTGCTGGTTGGTGTTAAACCATCTCGTCATGAGCTCAGTTAGACATAGGGACTGAAAGGCCACCAACGTTTAACACTAAATGAGAAAGCATGGTAACATTCCAGCTCAAACTGAATATATGTGGCAGGGATAGTTGAACCAGATAACCTATAGGTGCAGTTGGGTGTGTAGTTAACATATTGGTGTGGCAAATGTTGTCAAAGGTTTTGACATATCGTGATATGGACCACGAATATCTATAAGCAACGCGTTAGCCAAGTGGTGTGTTTTCTACCTTTGTGTGTACCATATAACGCCAGGTCTATGTGGTTTATTCTTCACCGGAGATTTCACTGTATATGATTTTGCGTTTGCGGTCTTACTTACTTTTGCTTATGAATACCATTAAACAACCCCGTCATAGGTGGTAATGCTAAGCGCAATATTTAGTGATATTTATGATTGCACATAGCGGCGACTGCGTCGTATTTCAGCACACAATTTGTTGGTTCGATGGCAAGGAGTGAAAACCTCCCTGGCTATTAGTGATGCCGGTCACATCTGTGAAGGGGGATGAAAACAGCTGCGTGGGCTTCGAGTTCGTGCAAAGTTTCCATAGCCACTAAAGCAAAGCTGTCCGAGCGGCACAATTATCCTAATGTATCACTGTCACGACAACATCTCGCTGTTGGAAGTGGCGTAAAAAAACCCAGAATTACCATTACAATTGCTCAAATACAAAGGTGACATTTCGATTAGTTCCCTTAACAGGGTTTTTCTGTACTTATCTAAATATATATATATATATATATATATATATATATATATATATATATATATATATATATATATATATATATAGATATATATATATATATATATATATATATATATATATATATAAATATATATATACATCTATATATATATATGTATATATATACATATATATACACACATATATATATATACATACATATATATATGTGTATATATATATATATATATATATATATATATATATATATATATATATATATATTATGTGTGTGTGTGTGTGTGTGTGTGTGTGTGTGTGAAAGTGTGTGTGTGTGTGTGTGTGTGTGTGTGTGTGTGTGTGTGTGTGTGATTGTGCATGTATCCATTGCATCTATTCGCGTCTTCGTTTTATGATTTATATACTTATTGCATATATATCAGTACCAGTGGCAGTGTAGAAGAAAACGTAAATAATCAGTGTTAGATAAGGTGACTTTCTGAAACCGCAAGTATTCCAACAGCCAAGCTATGTAGCTTGTGATCGGCGCACGGATGGATAAGGGAATTGGTAACGCGGGAAGAGGACTTCCTCAACCTAGCCCTGCATGAAAATGTATATCATGCTGAGCGAGAAGAAATCATTATCTCTCGCCCGTCTCATGTAGATGGATTGAGCGACCAATACAACTCTTGGAAATATGTAAATGTCGTTTCCACACTATTACATCTCTTCCTTCTCTCTTTTTTGATTGATGGCCGACACACGGAGACGCAGACGATCATATTATAGGATGCATTCATGGCCACTTTTCACAAAGCACTCATTATATACATGAGTCAAGTTCCATTTATGTATCTAGCTGTTAGGACGAAGCCAAGTCATTTAATAGATCAGTGACGTAGCATGCGAGGGGAGGGGGACATAACAACATCTAGCTGTTGTTCTCTGTTCCAGAGGTTAGAGGCACTGAGGCTCATAATCGTTTTTAGGAGCGACTAATCATCTCTTTGCAAGTGTACGTTTGGAGGCTCAGATGTATCCGGTGACAGTGAGTTATATCACCAACTAGCCGTTGACGGTGGTTATATAATCGACACCGATTGGTACTCAGACAACAGAGTGCTCTCTTTGACCCTAGTCAATAATACATAAGAAAGCATGGCTGCTGGTGCTGGTAAATATTGGGTGTCGTTAAGGCGAGAAACATACTCATTCGTCTCTGCGCCCTGCAATAGGCCAGATGTATTGCTCATTTACCATCCTGAGGCATGCACAGACTAGACTGAGTGGTAGTTTCACTAATCCTCATATATTAAAATCACCATTCGGCCATTGCCCCCAGATGTTTGTGTCGCTCAATTAATGTCATTATGACGACCACGAGATGTCCACTCCATCTCATGTACCACTTTAACCGCATACATAGAAGCATCTAACAGAATTACAACATTGATTACCAGTCGCATAGCTCGCCTGTTATCAATAGCCAGTTGTATACCGTGGATGGTATTACCATCTGTGACACAGCTTTGGATACCTCTCCCCTCAAGCTCGTATTTCATGAAACGTAATGGGTTATTATGGCGACATGGAATAATGACTAATGGGATAAGGAAATTGCCTTGCGCGGATAAATTACGTGATGATGCATCCACAGACAAGCTAGAGTGTTTTTCTTTAACATGCTGAATTGTGCATGACCGTAAAAGACCCATCCACTGGTCGTTCACGGAAAACTAATCGCGTTACTCATCGTTTGACCGCTCTGTGCTGTCTCATAAACCATTAGAGGAGGAAGATGCAAGAGCTTCCTGTGTTTTTATATAGATGAGACTGCGTTATTCACTTACAGATTTCCAATAAAGTTAGATATTAGCTTCATATAGTTCGTTTCATGATGATAAGTCGTTAAATGAATGAATCTACGATGACTGCATCCTTTACCATGAGCCGGTTGTGATAGAGAGACATCCAACGATTAACAGGGTTCAAGTAAGGAATAGCGTCAGTCAGGGGGATGTCTGGGGAGGCTTCCTAGTTATTACTGGAATGAATAACACGCATGGCTGAATCCCTGAATGCGGATATCCGCCACTTGCTTTAATGTATCTGGGGAACTCCTCTATGTTGCGATCCACCATGTAGTGGCTTATTGCACTAGGTCCCTCCCAAACACCTAATCACATCACTTCAAGACAAGTATGTGTAGCAGCTTAGGGAATGGCTTGCGCTGAGAAGTAAATTTATATGTATGGATGCAAATGTTTTGGACATTATTCAGCTGCAGCAAGCAGAATCCTCGATGACTGGCAGTACACAGACCAATTACTTTATTGTATGCAGAATCAAACCACTGTCACTATGATGGACAGTTTATATATAGTGATTCAGCTTGTCGAACTCGCGTCACTATCAATCCACATTGAACAAGTCTCTGAATTCGAGTCAGTGTTTTCCGACATGCATGACGAGCACGCTGACTGCGGCATGCGGAAGTATCTGGACCACGTGGAACCAGTATGAATTAGTACCACCTAGTTAAAAGCTGAGTTTGTAACAATGATTTGAAGATGTACTAGTCGACGATATTAAAGACGATTCCAGCTGTTCCGCTGCGTAAATAGTTATACCGCCGCTATCCGATCAATCGTGGCATTTGGTGGTTGAGATCATAACTGAAGCTATTCTCAATGACTTCAGCCATTGACTTGTTGTATGAACAAGACATTAGCATAACGGGGGCAGCAACATCACCCGTGGTAGTATCAGAAGACTTATACTTAAGTTAAATAATATTTTTCTCTAATGAACATCAGTGGGTTGTATCATGCAATGTGGCAATGCATATAGGAAAAGGATGACAGGATATGCTTTTTTCAAGATAATCCGCTATTGAACTTTTATATTCATTCATATCACAAGCAAGAAAGTTTGAAACGAAAAACTTTTTGCGGGATGAGATTGATTGTGTGATTGAACAGTTCACCACCAACGTGACAGCAGTGCCATTATTGTTTAACACCTCCATACGTAATCACAGATACATATCCAACGACTACAGATGCCAGAACGCGATGTTATAAGCTGTAATGTCGAATGCCAGAATAAGAGACAAAACCAATTGTGGAGCATTAGTCTAGAAAGGTGGCTCTATAGAGTGTGTTGAGACAATCAGTAGTTGTGAACCAAACAATTTTCAGACGATGATAACTGGTAACTACACAAAACCGTCGACCCAGACGCATCTGGGTCGACATACTTGACGATTATAGTGCTTGTATTTGGCATTTGTTAGGTAATAAATCGACGTATCACATCCCATCATATACCCGCTGGTGGAGATCAGCATTGCGAATATCGGTTGTTGATTTACACAAACAAATCTGCGTTTGTGTTCCTAAAAATCGATAGTGATTTAATGTCTCGCATCAGACATGAAGGCGGACTAGTTTCTAGATTTCTCGACGGAGTTAACATTGCAAAATATTGGTGGGGACATTGGCGATATGTGGCAAACGTATGTGCTAAACGGCACATATATTGTTTCAGTTGATCTCTTCAACAAATTCTGTATTGTCTTTTGTGGTCGCCGCTTGTGGCCGCCGGTTCCTGTGAGTCTGGGCGACCTGAATGTATGAGGCGCAGTCAGCAAGTAATTATTAGGTATCGAAGACCACTCCATTATTTACATGGCATTCAACTGTAAACAGTTCCCGATTATGTATGTACGGAACACTATCGCACAAAACTTTGTTAGCACTATCTATATACAGAGTTGATTCCGCAATATATACCAACCGCTCTGTGCGATGTGATTTTGAATGACAAAATTGCATCTCGTTTGATGTACAGCCACTGTGCAGTAAATGCAATTTATAATGTGATTTTTTTAACACAAACGGCAAAAGATGCTGTGTCATGAATATCATCGACTTACAAAACTTCTACATGATCCACGGAAGCCTGCTTTAGTTTACCTTGTGAAAAGCGGGGGCCATCCACCAGAATGGCCCATCATGCCTTAGGGATGCTTATCAGCAGTTCAGCAGAGCACTGCTGAAGCTCTGTGAAATTAAGCACAATACAGTACCATAGAGAAAGGAGCAATGTTGAGATTTAGTGGTAGCCCCCATTGAATCATTTAATTACCAAAATAGACTAAATCAAATTGAATAGGATGTTCTGTGCATCGAAATTAAGTTGATATTGTAGGATAATGCTAACGAGTTACTCGCATGGGTGCGTTTTGACTAGCAGAATTGCATTGTCTATATTGAATATGATAACAAAATAAATATGCGGCATGAAGATATAAGCAGCAACAATTATGGCAGGGTACGCACGTATAACTCACAGACGACGTTATCGCAAGGACTTAGAGTTAAGGAATAAGGGTTTGTTCTGTCAGTCAGGTTAATCTGAAAACGTAAGTGGACCACAAATCAAAGTGATCCTGACATAAATGTATTGACAACAGCAATTTGCAGTAACATAACGTATGACCTGATGTATATAGTTGCGTTCCATCTTGCATTTATTCAAGCAAATTAGATCGAATAGCATATGCAGCATCGACAGAAACTGCTGTGTATTGGCTCGCCCTCAACTGAATATTAATAACGTGGCATCAAGAGTAGTTTTCGTCCTGTAATGTAGTTCCGTTGTCTTTCTACTTCGCGCTGATGATGCCGAGTCAATCATACATCTCCGCTTTTGACTAAGTCGGGGACATCTTATGTGTTTGATCTGTAAACGGACATGATATGCCATAAGATGCCAAAAGCGATTCAACAGATGCCATTTCAATTTCATTGCAATTTGCTGCTTATCAAAGATTATTATCCATGTAAACAGGTTTATCGCTCAGCTTTTGTAGCTAATTTCGAATAACATTGTAGTGTAGTAGATGTATGCATTGAAGATGTTGAAATAAATAGCTAGAGTCGTATATGCTGAGTATTTTTGCCTTTCCGGAAGTTATTTTAAAAACTATACTTGCATATTAAAGTAAATTTCGGTCCGATGAGTACATCATAAAACTCACTAGCGTCTACTGATCCTAGCAATTCAAATATGCAGATCTAAAGCCAATGGTCTTCGTTAACATCCATCTTCTATAGCATGTAAGCAACACAATGATGTCCGGCGTATAAAAGAGCAGATATCCACCGGAGCACAGCAATTATTTCCTCAAGCGACACAAAACATCATATGCTGGTGGGTGTGTTGGGAGCATCTAGCGGCAAATGAAGTGTCTAATATGACGGCCCTAATGGTTCGTATATAAACCTAATCTATAGGCTTGCAATAAAAATGAAGCAACTTGCATTCCTTTGTTTTGCAGATACTCACAGCTTGATATCCCGCTTATTTGACCGTCAGATATTGCGATGCTCAACTCGACACGTCACGTTAAGTCTTGTAGCCTTGCAGCATTCCACGGTATCAAAATCCGTCCCATGTATCTATTCCAATCACCAACCAAATGACGTGTGGTCAGACCTGACGACGTTAGCAAGACAAATTAGCTGATATGTGAAGAGATAATCCCCAAGGATAAATGTGCCAATATCTTATGGCGCTGCAGCAGCGTTATTTACTAGCCTATATTATCTAAGACATAATCTTCGAAAATTAGGTAGGTCTTGTATACCCTGAAGAAAATAAGAAAACTATTTATTAAAGACCCTATTTCTCTTACAGCTACATCGGCACGTTATTTTCCTCTGGAACCGCAATGTGATATAAAACGCTGTTACATATATTTATCTAGCGTACAAACGAGCTTGAATGATGCCGATTTTCATTGATTTACACGAGCATGCATGGTTCCCGATTACAATCAGCTCGGGAATTTGTTGCCGCAACTGATAAAATAGTTTTCTACTTAACTGAGTTTAAAGTATCCCTGAAGTCAATTCTAATTCGTCGACCGCTTAATAACGATGTATTCATTGGATATAAAATATTCATGGAAGATATAAGCATTATTAACTCAAGAGCGTTGGACTATTCCACCAAAGGAGTAGGAGCAAAGTTCATGCAAGTCACAAGTTGATGCTGCATGACGTGCGTACGATTCATATTTGTGGCAGACTGTGTTACAACGCATACTCTTCTGCGTTAGGAGATTTCTCTATACGCACACATCACATGTTTATAACACACTGTCGGGGTAAAGCGGGAGTCATACAAGCGGACTTCCATTCAGTGTGATAATGGAACATATACGGCTCTACATTCCATTACATGGCGCACGCTCTGTTTGGCAAGCCGTTATTTTTTATGGCTTTTGGTGCATAGACATTCACCAGCGGGGAAACTCTCTGTTTATTTCCGCACCGCAATGACATGAACTTGTGTCTGGGCAGAGGAACAAGGTTACAATCGAATTAATTGACCGATATAATGTTGATTAATTTCTACATGCTGCTCCAATGTTTAAAAAAACTCAGCCAACAATAACTGGCGCTGACAGACAAATAATCATGTCTTCTAATGGGTTAATTAACTAATCACTAGGTTGTACTATCAGCTACAAAGAATCACTAAATTGTACTCTGCGGTACATAGACTCTCTTCATTGTACAGAGAATCGCTAGTACTAAGCATCACTGAATTGTACTCTCAGGTAAAGCAAGCCTCTATGATATCATCAACCATGATGGACATTGAACCCTTTCAGTTCGTATTTGCAATGATACGCTCAGCTGATGCTGTTTGCGCCATCTGAAATAGCGGAAGCATTTATTCCAAGGGCCATATCCAACTGCTTACATCCTCAGTGAGCGATAAATCGCATTAGTAGTGGCAAGTTTATGCCCAAAAAGTCACCAAACCATCTCGGGTATTGGAATGTCGGTCGTTAGGTAGACATAAGTCCTGTGTTATGGTTTGCATGGGTCATTACATGTCTAACCAAACTGGGGGAATATTGGCGGAAAATAAGTGTTGTAAGACTTTAATTTGACCCAAGAATGGGATGAGAGACTTTCACCGGCAGAGGGAGTTAGTCTTCTCCTCTGCGTAGATCTGCTGCAAACCCTCATTGGTATGTTCTAGACACACTGCAGCATAATAATCTAACGGCGTTTACAAATCGACATCTGAGCGGCCAATTCTATAGCAGGACAAGCGTGTTTATCAGGGGTGTTTTAGCATTTACTGATTTCCTCCCCGAGCAGTTTACCAATTGGGACAAATAACGTGTGTTCTATTTATGTTTACACAACATAAACAAAGCGGCGTCAAGGCGTGTAGAATAGACGTATCACCCCTACCGCTCGACGAGATCATTCCAGGTCAGCCGAATATAAATCACTGCGGCATGGATCCAATATCTATGTAATGCGGGTAAATGTATCTGACGCAAGAATCGTGGCGTCTTGTGCTTCAGTTATATTGCATACATATAAGTAGTACATTGTATATATTTTACTTAACTCATCATTAAAAAGGAGGCAATTTTAAGAGCACAGGTTACCCTAATGTTTCACATACCTAGGGTGTTTCGATGTCTGTCTGCACATCACATCAAATGACCAATGTGCGCTGTTTTTTTACCTTCTCACATATAGAGTGTACACTGCTTCCTATTGACGTGTTACGTGAACTGGGTGCCTTTAATGCCCGTACCGCGTTACACGCACGGTAAACGTCGTCTCCTTTAACCACATCACACACGCTGGAAAATTTGCATTCCATTACCGTTTGTGTTTGCCGTAACCGCCTCACATGCACGTTATACTTTGTTATAGCAAAGTACATTGGTAATCAGAAGTTTAAGTTGTGTTTATCTTTACAACAAAGCCCACGAAGTATATTAGCGTCTGCGTCACTGACCGTCGGTTCTTTGTTAAGGCAACATGAATGAATGGGTCTAGACTGCCAGTGTACCCATTGTGGAGCGTAGGTTGTGTCTGCTGATGTTCTGTGTGGCTGTTTTTATACCTGCCTCGCACCCTGAACAAGGATGAGTGTTATTCATCGAACGCGCCTGGATGCAATCCGTCGATAATGAGCTGAGTGGATTAGTCCCTGAGCAATGTCGTCAATGCATACTAATAAGATGCTGTGATGCATTATGGGAAGAATTGAAGAAGATGACTTGCATGTTAACGCCGTATGAACAGTGATGCATTCCATTGCGGGTTTATTGTCTGTTTGAAGTGATGTTATGGCTTTATTCATGTTAACAATGATTTTGGGGACCAGATAGTTGCTTACCGCCTATCTGCTGGCGGTTCATCATCATGTTAGTAATTGATACACCCATTCACGGGTCTGGTATTCAGGCCCCCTGGATCTTCCGATTAGATTTTTATTCTCCTGGATGATTAGACTGTAATTAGAAAAGCCTCTGTAATTATTTTGTTCATATGCAGTTGTGCAGGTATTGACATCAGTTGGGGTTGTTCATACCAAGTGTAGGCAACGTATTGTGATTTCGATTATTTTCGTGTAAGGAGAAACATTTAATTCCCACTATCCGTGGTTACAGTGAATCGATAGGTGGGAAGTGCATTGTAATCACGTCAGGGAATTAGCTACACGACCGGCCACTAACTCCTCAGCAGGTCGTTTACAGGAGCCTAATCATATAATGCTGCACTTGGCCGCATTCTACTGTCCCATATACTACGGGAGAATGCTGTTGTTACTTTCTGTCCGGATTTAATCATTGATAGAGGAGACTCTGCTTGCATCATTGGAACACGCCTTATTGATCGTCGTGATTTCTAGGGTAGAGATGTAGCAATGTGGATTAGTTTCGAATTTAGTATTTATTTGTGCTACAAGATACTGTTACTTTAGCTGGCTGTACGTGATTGCAGTCGAAGCAGAGAGGCGAGTATGAGTCGGGGATATCTGAATCTGCTGTCAATGAAGGTTAAGTATTATTTCAACAGATTATATTATTTATATCAATTATTTTACTGATGAGCTCGACAAAAAAGCGATAATTGTTGGTCCGCACTAAGCAAGTTGATAAGGTTTGAAGTGGGTAGTTTGGCCAATACAGACGAACACAGGCGCATTATCGTGTCACTCCTATACTCCTGTGAATTGAATATCATTGAGCAGAATGTAGGAACCTCAGAGCTACTTGATGTTTGTTGCTGACATGACACCGATATGAATATCTTGTACATACGTGATTTGGTCGAACAAAGTACTTCCAATATTGTTGAGCGCTAATGATGTGGTTTAGATGCATGCATATGCAGAATGATCATTGCACATTGGCCTACGTGGACATGCTTTTACACTTTTTTTAATACGATATCGTTCGCTTACAGTGAATATTAGATGTAACATTTACCTTCAGTGAAATTCAGTTACAGTTCAGTGGTTCTAAGGTTATTTGTATTATAGAAGATTATTTCACCGATTCAATCTTGTATGCCAATTATTTTAATCGATTTGGTGGTCAAATAGTAGACCTCAGAGCATTTATATTGATTATGATCATTGAGTTGAAACAACATGTTTTTATATTAAGGCAAATCATATGTGATTATAATAAGGTCAACAATATTTCACAGAATTGTATTTCATATGTATCGAGCTGAACCTTCAATATTATCCTCATCATGGCAATCGCTCAGGGCATATATAATTATGATAATATATATGTATATATATATATATATATATATATATATATATATATATATATATATATATATATATATATATTATATATATAGTGTCGATTGCAACCATTTGTTGACAACCATTCGTGGACGAATTATTGAAGTGCTTTTTAGCTGTCATTTATCAATAATTATTAAGGCGGCAAATATTGATTGAGGTTATGAAAATGTTTGATGGAAATATAAATATGTTTTTCACTTTTTATTTCTAATATATACTTTTGGTGCACTAAAGGTCGTCCACGAATGGTCAAGATGCTTATTTATACGCACGAATACAACCTTTCGTGCCAATATATATTTGCGAATATTTGCGGAATACCGATATTTTGTAATCATTTTTTCATCCATCATGGGATAGAAATATAATGTTTATCATTGCTGTCATCATTATGAACGATTAGCAGTGTTTTGCAATATAATATAATGTTGTAGATAGATGAATAATGAGAAAAAAATTAATTTTCGGTAATAAAATGTTAAAATCAATCAAATACCTTAATACTTTAAATATGCCTATTCAACAGTCATGTTTTAACATTATTTCGGTCATTTGGGTCAAAGTATATGTGCTTATAGGGAAGATACTGACGTTTTCGTGTTATGTCAACGAATGGTTAGTAGCTAAAATTTGATTTCGCTGTAATATTCAATATTCAATGAAATCTTTCGTGATAGGTTATGTTTGTACGTTACTAAGACTAGACAATAACGTTAAATTGGCCAAACCAATATGTTTTCAAACAATTTGAACGAAAATGTGCTTTGACTTAATGTGGACATAGCGGTATATCCTTTAGTGGACCCAAGTCAAAGAAAGGTTATCCACCAAAGGTCGCGTTCGTGCTAATATATATATATATATATATATATATATATATATATATATATATATATATATATATATATATATATATATATATATATATATATATATATATATATATATATATATATATATATATATATATATATACATATATATACATATACGTATATATTTTATAATATGGAAAAGAAATATGGATGCAATTTCATTTTCTGTGATCGAGGAGCTGAAATTTGATATCTTATAGTTTAACTTCCAAACGGTCTATTGGATGACCCTTAGAGAGCTCAAGCTTCCGCATCGGGAAACACAACACAAGATAGATTCCTTAGGACATGGGGACAGCTGACCGAACAATGGCATAAGTGCAAAGTCCACGGGCAAAATGAAAGGTACAACGCAGTCTCATCTTCTTTAGTATAATTAGAAACTTTGGCTGAATACAAATGTAGCTGGCAAGGGTTCCATTGAGTTGCTGACCGATAATTGACATAATACAGAACCCATCAAAGATATATAATATCCATGAAGAAAGGCAAAAACGAATTGAGGTATAATGTTTGGACAAACGACTTAGCCGATGAGCAAAAGTGTTACATCAAACTAGCTAGCCCGGCACAATGTCATCTTAAACCGGCGCAATGTTGCATAACCCGACACAATATCGTCTAGCCCGTCCAAAATACATCTAGATATTGTCGCTACTGCTGACCGCAAACGCATCCCCGAACTGAAAATGTGGCCACCATAAGGTTATATAAATGTTGACTAACCTTGCTTATATACTCACGAGTACTTGAGTCATCGGTAAGCAAGCTTTCTTTCAAGTCTTCCCGGTTCCAGGCTAAATGAAAGTAAATCTGCTTCGGTAGGCGTTTCCTGTTAGCATTAATCTACCGAACAGTTCTTGAATAATCAACCGTCCAATTGTTGGTTGACAAATGATGTAAAATGTTGGCCAACAGAAACCTTATACTGATTGATGGCCAGGGCATGAGATCTTTGGGTCCGTGGATGCCCAGCCAATGGTTGTCATAATTGACTTCTAATAAGGTAACAACAACCGCCCATCATGCCAATGGGGATAGTGTAAAGAAAGCTCATATAATTTATGGCCATAGAAGTTTTCTGTTCCCTTCATTGAGCGGCACAAAAACATGCAACACACTACGAGAGGAATCCGCTAAGCCATGTTTGATTGCGTAAGCCAGTATGTTCGAGGGAATGCGCCTTTGATATAGTTCTTAGGCTGTTTTTTTAGATGAAAACAATTACATATACACGCACTCTCTCTCTCACACACACACACACACACACACATACACATTTATACACATACTCACTCTCACATACTTACACACGCATACACACACACACACTCGCACACATATGGTTTTAGTCATGATTGTGTTCGGCCCGTATATACCAATTCAGAAAGTTAAATGATGCATTTGTTAAAATCTCTCATCAGAGTAATACAGCTGCGAATGGTAATTGTGCACTTATTCAAGTATGAGCAACCGAATGTCATCTCATATTTCATGTTAATGTCAGAAAAACAGGCGCTGTCATCCCGCTGTTGGCATTGCATCTACCCAGTGTATCGCAATATGATCACTTGCAGTATTACATTCATGGTAGCTCGCAAATATACTGCGAACTGTTTAGCAGGTTGAGAACATTGTGAGCTGTAGGCAACACTAGCGTTCAATTATATTGATTGATGTAACCGTCCAACCCATACAAATCATTAGTTTGTCACATTCTATAGTCCATCGCTTCCGGTTATGGTCAAGTATGAACAATACCTTAGAGACAATACAAATAACAACCTGTTGGTCCGTTTACTGGCTGCGTATTGCATTTGAAAATATACAGGGACATACGATTGAATGATATCAGTTTTCATACATCAACCACCTTAATAATTGCGTACCAATTTACAAATCCTTTCTAGGAACGGTTGAAGTTGGCTACATCTACGTATCTGCTGTGTCACAAATGCACTAGAGACGTGAACATCGTGTTGGCTACAGCTGTAATTATTTGGTTGATACAAAACTGCATCTGCTGTCATTGTAAACATTAGCCAAATCATTGCTCTGGTTTTTCGTCCTAATCGAATGAGACTCTATTAGCAGGAAGGTTGTTTAGTGGTGAAGAACAAAACCCCCAGCTAATTAAACCATGCCATTGGATATTGTAGCTTGTTGAACATATTGCAATAGCGACGAAAACATATCTAAATTTCTTCAACCATCGGCCATCATCATCATCATCATCATCATCATCATCATCATCATCATCCTCCTCCTCATCATCATCATCATCATCATCATCATCATCATCATCATCATCATCATCATCATCATCATCATCATCATCATCATCATCATCATCATCATCATCATCATCATCATCATCATCATCATCATCATCAGTATCACCAAGATCAAGATTTTTAGGATTGGCTCTTAACAATGGGGCATGCCTTCGTTTGATACGTTGTGTCCTAGAGATGATCGTCCGATAAGGGATGCTTCTAATATAACGCTGGTGAAACAACTCATGGCCAGGTTTTATGGCTGTATATGGGATAGATAGACATGTACGACTAAAATAACAAGCCAACGGAACCTGTCTTGGCAAAGTGCTAGCTAACCGTTGAACTGGCACGTACATTCAGCTAGCGTAGACACGTGGGATCCAGCTCTCATTGTTTGTATCTAATTCTAAGAATGGGTTACCGTCGAGTCATTGCATCGACACACAATAAAAATGGCCCATGGTTTACCAGTTATATTGCGCCTATGTCAGATCAAACACTCCGGACTGTGATGAAATATTAGCCTCGCGATGTCCACGCCGGCCGATTATTATTCATCATGGGGGAAGATTGGACAACAGAACTATACAAAACTTCCCTAAAATATGTCCCTAACGCCCAGCGTATTATGTCCGTTAATTAAAACACCCCTGAGTTAGCAAACGTTCTTAAAACAGGGAATAAAAGTTCATGAACTTCTGGCCGCTTACAACTGAATGCGGCTAATTCATGCACTGAATGTAGGTTATTGTGCGACTAAGCAAGTTATTAGTGTACTGAAAAAAGCCTAAGATTACTAAAATTACCACCTGTTGATGTTTGGTGCATGAGTCTTAAAGTCAATTCTCGACAGGCCATGCTATACCAAAATACCTAGAGCGGGAGAAATAACTCATCGACATCAAGGTTAAGGTCAGCGACATTTGTTGTGTAAAATACAAATAGAAGACAAAATCCTGATTACAATAAGAGGAATGAAACTAGGTTAAGCGGCGCGTGGATGGAAGACATTTTCTTTCTGGAACGAGCATTTCAGAGCCTACAGACATATGACTAGCACCATATGTAACACTGCCCATTGTTTAGTCATTTATTAAATTGTTTTTTGCAGGCTAAATTAACTTGGCTAGACACAGGTTGCATATGGTTGGCAGCGTGAATGGACATTAGAGACAGTGTCATATCACGCTATGCATCATTCCACCCAATAACATAAGCTAAACAGCGAGGATATACATCAGATACCAAGCGCGGGTTTGACACTTTCATCCAGTTAGAGTTATGGGAATAATTGTCCTCGTGTGCTGTGCCTGTTGCACTTTTGATGGTATTTTTCGTACAAACTTATTTGCCGATTTTCGCAAACATTCCCGCATTATCCTTGTTGTTTATCCCCATATTCTCACACTGTGCCAAGTAGGTTGATATACACAAGTAAAAGCATTGACTGACAAGCAAATGTGGCACGTAATTGTTTGGACTGTTATAATATTGATCTTAAGCGAAATCCTTACATCATCTTATGTACATTAGGCATGTGTTAAAAATAACAAAGTGATTAATTCATTGATGTTTCCACTTCTAACTGATCATTGCTTGCTCTACAGAACTGAATTATTACCAAATTAAAATCAAAGGCAAGGATTGATTGGGCTTTTCAAGTCATTTACAATGAAATTATCAAATCCAACGCTTGCAAACCATGGGCGCCCATTGTCTCTCTTAAACTTTTCCTAAGTAATGGTGTATACATTAAGTAAGTAAACACTAGGCTGTCGCCGGGATTCCATTAGGCAAACCAAATGTCGCTCAGTTGTATCCATGACGATTAACGGAACTATATTATAACTTAATGTGTCTTGCATATTTCGTGCATTGATTAAATGTTGATAACAACCACTGCAAAATGCCGAGTGGATTTATTGCTCTTGAAAGATCAAAGTGCAAAAACTTTTGGCACGAAATTAACACTATGAACGGTTACGTTCCATCGGTTATTACTTCATGGTATAAAAACCGGCAACGCCTCGCGTGATTGGATTAGCTCAAGCAAATGACTTCCAGCCCCACCATCTGTATGAAGCAAAGTGTGATTATGATGGGTCGCATGAGGAAATCTCTCATTTATTCAGAACGCGATTCAGCAGAAACCTCGTAAAGGTAACATCAAAATATGTTTCCAACCAAAGATCCGTCACCTTGCAACACTTCTTCATCTATAGTATGTGTACGGCATTAGGTGTTTTACATTTTATTGTAAATTGTGATTACTTAGATAATTTACCTATCAAATTAATTCAGGAGACAATTATCAAAAGCTATATGTTGGGCAGTCAACCAATATGGATAAATCCAAATGCATATGCCATTAAGTGTAACTCTTCTATTACATTTCAATAGCACGGAACATGTTCCAGGTAGAAGTAGGTGACAGCTTAACGGGAGCCTCGTGACCACAGTTAGTCATGTACGAGCTCCGCGCGGGTACACAGGGTTATGTAATAGGGGTTAGTTGTGTCCGTCTGGTTTATTGGCAAACGTCACTGGACTACCAAGCACAATGATCTAGATATATGTGTATTGGCAACAGTAATTTGCAGTTACATAACTTATGACCTTATTTATATAGTTATTTATATTTATTCAAGATAATTAGATCGAGTATCGTATGTGGCCCCAATATAAGTCATATACAGATGTATATTGGCTCGCCTCAATATAAGGCATAGACAGAAACAGCTGTATATTGGCTCGCCCTCCACTGAATATTAATAACGTGGCACCAAGAGTAGTTTTCGTCCTGTAATGTAGTTCCGGGGTCGTCCTACTTCTCGCTGATGATGCCGAGTCAATCACACATCCTCTCTACTGCGAGGACATATAATTTGTTTCATCTGTACACGGACCCGATATGCTGGGCTCATCGCTAAGATGCCAAAAAACGATTTAATAAACGCCATTCCATTTTTATTTATTTTGTTGCTTTCATGGGATTCGCGTCCGTGTGATTGCTTTGATCGCTCAGCTTTTGTAGCTAACTTCAAATGATGATCGTGTATACATTCATTGGTGACAATCGTTTTACAATCTATGCGCACATATAAAGTAAATATTGGTCAGACGTAAGGCACAAAAAGGCGATATGTAAACGGCCATGGTCTTAGTCCTGCGAGCTTCCATGAGTACATCGACCTTTATTGACGTTGAAACCTGTCGGTTCGTATTTGCAATGGTACACGAACCGGAACCTGACAGCACCACTAGAGGAAACTGCAGCATTGAACCAAGGAAAATATCCCAATGTGAACATCCTCAGTGAGCGATAAATCGTATTAGTTGTGGCAAATTCATGTCGAACAAGTCATGAACTCATCACGGGAATTGGACAGTCGTCGTTGGGTGGGCATTATCTGTCCTCCGTTATGGTTGGACGGGTCTTTATATGTTCCACCAAACTAGGGGATATTGTCAGCAAATAAATGTTGGAAGACTTTAAATTGAATTAAGAATGGGAAGAATTACCTTGTTCAAAACAACAAACTTTGATATCATTCCATGTTTTCACGAAAATACATGCAGTCGGTTGTTCTAAATATAGTTCCTATTGCTACTCTACCAAACTAACGCTTTATATGGTCCTCGACGGTAGTATTATGAGGCATGTCATTCAAAGATATATTCGAATGTATATGCACGATACGCTCCTGTTTGCTGTTACCACAGGATGCTTTGTTTGCCTTAAGCGCTCAGCGGGCGAGACCTGCTTTGTTTGTCATAACCGAAAGACATGTGATTCTTTGGTTGGCGTTAATGCGTTACACGCACGAGATTCTCTGTTGGCAATTACCACATTATATGCATGAGATGCTTTGTTTGCCGTAATCGCACTGCAGGTGAAACATGCTTTGTTGTAGCAAATTCTTTGATTATCTTCTTAATTGATCGTTTCTGTCTTTTGTGTCACTACAACAAAGCCCACAAAGTATATTGGCCTCAACGTCACTGGCAGTCGGTTCTCTTTGTGTGGGCAACTTGAATGGATGTGTCTTGGCTGCCAGATACCCGTTGTTGAGGGCAGGTTTTGTTTACTGATGTTCTTTGTAGTTCTTTCCGCTCTATCTTATACCTGTTTCTCCCCCAGACGTAACATATGTGTTATGAGGCCCATTAAAAATAGGGCGTATTGTCGTATGGTGGCACGCTAGGTCCATGCCTGGGGTTTGTGACGTGAAATCCATGCTTTTAATCTAAGTGCAGACTTCTTTGCTTTGATAGACGAAAGCCTATGTGAGAAATATCTAATGTTGCAGCATTGTTGTATATATATTTGGTTTGTGAAGGTTCCAGAAAAGTTATGTTTCACACCTTTTCTTAATGTTTTGCTGAAAGCTAATTCAGTTTGATAACATCAAACCGTTTTCGATCAAAAAAATATTTAATTGCGTTGAATGCGAGTAGTTGACCACAGATTTACGCGTTACATAAAATAATATTGAAGTACATACAAAAGTACAGGAAATAAGTCAATTATTCTAGTATCAAAGTTTGAATGCATTCTGTCAGTCACTGAGCCAATGAACAAAATACATTGTTTGCTGGCAAACACAAATGGCTATAGCAATCATTTATGGGTGGCAGAGGGAAAATGATGTGTCCATACTTTGGCTCGTCACCAATCGTGTCCGTATTCCTTTAAGTCTTCTCATGTAGCATTATATTACACCATCAGTCTTCATCACACCCGCTCCTGTGTGGTTTATTCCCAGAGAGTGTAGCAGCAACCTTTGATGGATAATCACAAGACGGCTGTGATGAGCCTTGAATAAATCGGCATTAGTTCGGCTTAGAATGTGACTGTTATGTTATCAGCATAAATGATGGCATGAATTATGGTCATATACGGCTAAATAAACATAAGTGCATGAATAAGTGTAAGTGCAAATCATTGCCGAACTTGAAGTCGATCCTACTATCTCTCTTGGCTGATGTGTTTAAAATGCCCAGTGGGACGAATAAATGTTATGGGTTCGTTTGAGTGTACATGTTTATCATAAGTATGAACACTTACAGTTGAATGAATTCACAACTGCATGTTGCTTGTGAGACCAGCTGTGAGAGGTCCTTATATGGCGATCTAATTGTCAATATTTTGGGGCTTATGGATATCTTAATTAGGAGATGAGCCTTAATCTTGAGCCAGACGTTTATTGTCACTACAAACGATACGTATGGACAGAATGATGAATCAGTAACCCATCGAAGATGCATCAACTCACAACATGCGACGACCTTGTCGAATTTTCTCACAGTTGAACATATTTCTCTAGGAACACTACTCGACCACAACGTTTCCGCCGTTCATGTGACGTAGCATTCGGCACCCTTTTACCAAGTACACGTATCCCTGGTCATTAAGGTTCCAGCTTTTAATCATACGTCAGCCAAACTGGTTTATAGCTACCTAGCTAATATTTGTGCATCGTATATTTGTACATCAGTAAACAATAGGTCATAGATCTTGAATCAAGCATCTTCTCGAGGTACGATGCTCATAGTTAGTTGCTAAGGTCGTGACATTGGTAGTAGTAGGTCCTGATGAGGAATCAATATATCATATGATTGGGTGAATCTACGAGTAGATTATACCTGCTTCAGTTTGCTGCAAAAGACCAACAACTTACGATCTTTCTTATCTTCTGGCTAAGTCAGCTTCATTACCGAGTCGGTGGTTATGAAATCTCAACTAGTCATTTTACTAAACCTGTTGAAGCTATCATGTGTTGGGCCGCCCTGTGCTGCATCATAAACTGTGGCAGAATAAATATGCGTTTATTGTCCGATAATTTATTAACGAACCGGAAGATGTCGCTCTCTGCATCTAAACGAGATCCATTATTTTCTAGTGATAGAAAGACACATACCGCAAGCAGAGAGGTCCCTTTACTAATCATTACCTGATGTCTTATCGACCGGGAGAAACCACTGTTACAACACTATTTTACACTGGCGATCGATAGTCGTCTTTTGTTAAACTTGCTGCGCAATGTGCATATTTCTATCAGACAGTTAGTGTAAATACGTCTTTCTCCGTTCAAGAAACGCATTATGATTCCACAATTTGATGTAGATTTTAACGTTTTCATGAATATTTTAAAGTTTGTTCAGCAAGAATTATGGCATCATGCACGCTGCAACCATTCTCGTAAGTGACGTTGACCTGCAGCAGAAAGTCCCAAGAGGGGTTTCGGCTGAGCCGCTGTTTTTGCTGTAACAGTGACATGTGTAATGTATTGAATATTGAGACAGCGGCATTTTGTACTCTTTGCAGTAAATTCTAATAATTAAAGGTAGCATATAGAGTTGTGATCTGCTTGATAACCCCGAAATGCAGACGAAATTTTGACTGTATCAATCCAAATGTCAACGGACTAATAGGCTATAAGATAGTTGTACCACCCCTAATGTTCAATAAAATGCAATGTGTATTCAATGTGCCTATCGCATGGTTATAGGTACTTCGCTGAAATCAATCATAATGTGATCAATAAACTCAAACCGGTCCAATAACCGTCGCATCTGATCAGTTAAGGCCAAAATTTGATAAAATGTCAGTTCAAATTAGCGCGCCCGACAAAACGTTGCGGCAGCCATAATCTAGGTCAACCATGCGTGTGACGTCAGGTATGGGAGACCGTTCTCAGAGACGCTGTTTTCATTGTCTGAGTTTGTCTCTCGTTTTGGGGATTTTTAGCCATCTTGTGACCGCCTGAACCTAATGGTTAATGGTTGTTGTGTCGGGACGACGTGATCTTGTTCAGGTTTCCTGGTAAGGAGAATTTTAAAAAACAACGGATTGGCCAGGTACTACCAGGTCTGCTCAGTTCATTTCAGCAAGGAATGTTTTGAGGGGGCACTGAAAACTCAGAGAACAGCTTGGTTGGATACCACGATGTAAGCGGGTTATGAAGGAAGCTACTGTGCCTACTCTTTTTGCGAAGGCCTCTGCTGTCAAGCAATCAAGAAAGGATGGTGAGGTAAGTGAACCCCTCCCATCCCAGCCCAAGAAAAGCAGACCTGCCTTTATCAAGAGAGAGAAGCACAGGGTGAGATTTGATGACTTTCTTGTTGTATTAGTACTGAATAAATACTCCATTATCTTGTTAAGTTGATGGTATGGTTGCCAGGCAAGTATCATTCTTATGATATAATATGTTGCTTTTTACAGTGCTCCTTCATGGCGGTGTTTGTTTTTACATTTGCGAGTCATTAAATTTGCTTACATGTGTTGATATGCCAAATATATGTAGGTCACGTATAATTGGTTCGTTGTATCACAGATATCAAAGAACAGGCGACAACAGAAGCTGGGGATCCAGTCTTAAAGCTAGGATACCCCAAGTTTAAGCAGGGGCAGGTTGTCACTGAAGTAGCAACAAATGCAACATTTGATGAATATTTTTACTGATATTTAAAACTTAAACAACCACAAATTCAATTACAATGGAGGTATAAGGTTATAAGCAACAGTCTGGTGTGCATGCTGTGACTTGATTCCTGTTATGTTTCAAAGTATTTCAAGTGCCTAATGGCTGAGTTCTTGCTGGTTTGCTATGAGCCAACCCTGCCCAATACAGAAGCACCACCTCCAATGTGTGCAGATGCGATGAAATCAGATCCACGACAAGCCATTAAGGCACACCAGAGTAGGTTCTGCATGTATCAAGACAAGTCCTAGGTGAGTGGAGGGTAGAGGAATCCGTGATAGTCTGGCGCTGGGAAGTTATCTCATATTGTTGTAACAGCTCAGGCTGATAACAGAACTCTATCTTTTGTCCAAGATGTCCCCAGCATCAGCGAACAAACTGCCTGTATGCAGTATACCTGTAACGCCTGTAAAATAACCATGTGACATTGTTGATTTAACAATGCTCAAATTTTTTTTGTCATACCAGTATCAATAAGTATAATTAAATCGTAAATAATGACTGCCAGTCTTCGTACAGATTTATGTGTAAATAATAGAAAACATTGTCACCTTTGCACATCATTATCTGACATGTGCCCGTGCTTTTGTCTGTAGGAGAAATATCCCACTTGCAAGGCCCAAGGGTTCAAACAGATTGGGCTGAAATCAAGATGCTGGGTTGTGCCACCAATGGGAATGGGGCGGTTCTCTATTGAGGTCATGACTCAAGTAATTTCCACACAGCACACAGATTCTCCCACCTCTGCCATTGGTTGACAGTAGCCACAAAAACACCTGTAACATGATGTAATGATAGTAATATTAATGTATGTAATAAAGGATGACATATTGTATGGCAAATATGTTTTAGCCTCTGCATTCATAGAAACTCTGATGTCACACTGACCACGATGATAATATAATACCATAATCTTCACCGCTTAAAGTCAAGTTATACATTTATTTATGGGCTAACTGACAATTCTATGAGAAAACAGCTGTGGTACTTGCTGTCCTATATATATTCTACCTCAGAATCAATCTACATCAACTTTTAAAAATATTGTAATCAGCCTTTGATAAGGTCTACTTGAAATAAAAGAGGATCTCTATTTATTAACAGCATTCCGAAATTAGTTGTTTGCAATTCGTGTGGAGGAGCATTTACATTTACATGGTGCAACTTTGTAAACATGAACCCTTGCAACCACTTGATTTGATAAAAACTTTGTGGTATCTCATGTCTGCTGTCTGATATGGAAGAATTATTTGCATCAAAGCTCTGTTGTATAGTCTACTCTTAGGAAAAGAGGTTACATATTTTGTTGGTGAAATTTATGGATTAACTTCTTTACACGCCAATACATATACGATGAACTGGTGCACAAGCAGAATCAGACATAGCTTACCAAGCATTGTTCTGTAGCAGCCCTGTGTCCTTAGTAGGATGACCCGCGTGAGACCCAGACGCAGCAGTGACATCGCCAGTGTCTTTTTTCTCTCATCGGAGACTTCGGATTCGCTCATTTCTGGTTCGAATCTGTAAGGCAACACTTACTCTGCCGATGCAACGGTAGTTTGCGAACGACCTGTGCCATACCATGACTCTTCGTCACTCTCCTGAAGTGATGAAATAACGAAATTTCCAGGAGCCAATTCTTGCTAATCGTAGTGCAGATTGCGCCTCGCAACAAAAACAATCCCGGACCTGACGTCACATGGAGGCGATAAATTATTCATGAGCTTGTCGGCTCGATACGCCGAATTCATCTTTAAAGTCGGAATTCGATCAGAAAGCGCGCACTTTGAAAATTGACACATAGACAGAATAGGCACTTCTCGGTTATATTTCCGTTATCTGGCGAAAAATATGACATTATTTTTCGTGCGATAGGCACTCTAACATAAAGCCAATATAAATATAGATGGGGTTATCTATTATCTAACCTACCACTGGGGATATACGGCCTTAGCAAAGCATTTATCTGCTGAAGCAAAACAATACCCATGTAATGGATAACTTGTTTGAACACTGCAAGTAAATGACAATATGCCTTTGGACTTTATTACAGCTTCTTTGTGCCTACAACAGCTTGATGGGCTCAGATGGTAGCATGTTTTCTTCGATATGTTAAAGGTTCAATGGAGCAATATTAAAACACATGCGTCAGATAATAAATCCACTGTAATTTTCATTCGTTATCTTGAATATCATCTTAAACTCATCTGGTGACTTTGCATGCGCCAAAAGGCGTATCCCATTTCTCTATTGTTCTCCCCCAAAGGAGTGGTTGCTAGAACGGTCATGTGATATATTCACAGTGACATGATGGTTTTGATACCATCACCACGTTGTTGTGCTAAATATTTCGCGCAATTTGAATCTTATTTACGAATATGGTTTGATTCAAAAGAAAGCGCGATACGGGCGAAGTCAACGGATAAAAGCTGCTCTATCTACAGCGTACATAATGCGATATTTAAAAATGTGACGGGGGCCAATTAACTGCTATAAACGTGCTTCTCGATAGTTTTCTGGATTTGCCCGTTTGATAACGCTCGCAAAGAGTTTTTCTGTCTGTAATTATATAATCGAATATAACGCTGAAGTACGATCGGGGTTTCAGGCCCATTTGTTCATTAGTACGGGGAGCGCAGCGTTATGGTTTCCACTAAGTGGCTTTTACGCCACCCACCCAGTGCTCGACATAATGGAGCTACATTTTACTGTTTTCCACTGAAATGAGCTCTCGTGTTCTTCTAGTTCTTTTATGAACAAGAGGTTATTCGATATCAGATACAGAATACCAAATTTGGTCACTACAATTTAAAGAGATTTAGCCTTTACTCCTGACGTCTGTTGTGGTAATGCTTTAAGAACCCTAATTTCCGTACCACATTGAACACAAAGCCAGCGCAACAGTTTATTTGCTTCGTATCCCAGTTGTATCTAGGTCGCTTAGCTACAGGATACTTACGAAAGGGCAGTTCGGCAAAATGCGATTAAGAATAGCTTCCTACAAATCGTATGGTCATGGCTCTGCGCACGTGATGGTTTGCAGTGAGAGTAACATTAGCCGAGTAGTAAAAGCATAGCATTACCGTCTTTGCGGTCCAAAACGCAGGAATATGTGGACCGGCCTCGGTTATGTAAGTACTTCCAATCACTGACCACATATGAGGCACGAGGCACAGTTGTCAAGTTTATCAGCGTCAATAAAGCAGGGCGCGTGTCTGAATGGATGAATTCAATTCATTCGTAGGGCCAGCTCTCTTACGTAAGTAGCCACAATGCACTAACTGTTGGTAATGTGGTAACGTACCATGCTTATATTCCTATCAGCGTTTTCTCTTCTTACTATGAGCACTTTTACGATGATCTATCGTAGGGATTCGATTGGTGGAGAAGGACATTTATGTAAAGAGGCTTTTGGATGCAAAAATACGTCGGTTTTGTTCTGCCGATATATGCACATTACGTCAAGTTACTGACCATGTTAATATCTGCCTATTTAAAGACGTTTTCTATAGGAAGAAAGTTATGCGTGCCGCAGTAAATATGACGTCGTACACCTGACTTCAATTTCACAACATTAGAATACTTCGATAAGACGAACGGTGTTGATACTCATCGGTCCGTCCAAACCTAGTATCCTACATACTCGCTGCGTGACAGGAGTGAACATCGACAACTGGTGTGATTAGATTAATGGCTATTTTGAATAGGCAGAAAAATCTCCACAAGATTTTCATAGGACGTATATATTCACCACAATACATTCACCACAATCGTTTGCATAATACAATATATATATAGACAATAGCTGGGGCCATAGCATGACCCCGGATGCTAATAGTTAGCATGTGCAACACTTTCAGTATCATATCTTGCTTTCTCGTCTGGGGAGATAATAAGGGACGGATCGAGGGAATGGTGATTTTCCTCTAACGATCCACCGTGAACTCGCCAACTCTAAACAGCATTCACACTGTGGACTTTTGCCGATGAGTTTATTTAATACGGTGGACGCACTAACGAAATCACGGCTTCATGTGGATATAATGCATGAAATATGAATTGTGAATTCATTGCGTATATCTATAAACCACTGGTATTGAAAACATATGCAGTGTTGTCCGTTTTCCCTGCTATCATTTTTAGTGGCTCACCAGTTTTATTCTGCGAATGGCGCTGGAGCGATGCCTGAAAAAGTGCTTCTGTAATATATTGAGAGGCAGCAACTGAGTCGTTGATTGTTTTATAAAATAAAGCTTTCTCGTTGTTGGCAGTTGTGTATATTCGTAGGCAGTGTTAACACAGAACGCCAGGCTATTACTGCCCGCTGTCGACTTAGGAGAGGCACTATGTGTACTGATCAGAACCAAATATGCTATCAAAGATACATCTCACACATTATAGCACGTAGTCGCTCTCATGGATGTTCTTGTTGGTCGTCACGAGTGTAGACCAGAGTGAGGCAGATATTGAAATGCGAGTCTTCACAACTGCCACGGATATGTTCAAATGTCAAATGAACCAATGAATCAAATGTTATGACAAATAATGACTTTTAATCAAAGCTTCAGTGTGCTTATTTATCTATCAAACCTACATCCAATATTAAATATTTCGGGAGCCGCAAACATCCACTTGCTATTTGTATACTTTGGATATTGCAAAAACCAGAAACCTAGTGCATCTATTCCACGTTAGAGTGATTAATGATATCAGATGCACTTTGTGTCTAGGCAACAAAAACATATAGTGCTAATGGCCGCGTGGTATCAGATATGGATCACGCCGGCGCCAGCTTAACCGTTAACACGCTCAACGCAAAAACCCTCCCTCATATTTAGATTTAACTTTAGTAGCGTAGTTGCTGGATGCCTCGACGGAGAAAACATTGCTAACTGTTAGTCGGGATATTGGCGATATGTGGCAAGCGTATGTGCTGAACGGCACATTTATCGTTTTAGACGATCTCGACAACAAAATCTGCATCATCTTTTATAGTCGCCGCTTGTGCCAGCCGGTTCCTGTGAGTCTGGACGACCTGAATGTATGAGGCGCAGTCAGCTAGTAATTACTAGATATCGAAGACTACTCCATCATTCACATGGCATCCAGCTGTAACAAAATCCCAATTGACCATGTACGGGACACTGTCGCGCAATAATTTATTATCACCATCTATATATAGAGCTGGTTCCGCAACATATACCGAACGATCTGTGCGATGTGATTTTGAAGGAAAAAAATGGATATTGCATCTTGTTTGATGTACAGCCACCGTTAATTGATATAACGTGGTTATTACAAGAAACATTTATTATTGAATTGATTTTCAACATAAACCACCGTACAATCTCATTCTTTGTCGTTATTTTCATACACTACATGGAATATTATCAGTGGCAATTTATAATGTGATTGCTTTTGACTCAAAAAGGCAAAAGATGCTGATGTGTCACGAATATCATCGACTTGTAAAACCTCCACTGGATCCATGGAGGCCTGTTTTATGTTACCCTGTGAACAACGGGGTCATCCACCAGAATGGCCCATCGCGCCTCAGGGACACTTATCAGCAGTTCAGCAGAGCACGGGTGATGCAAATCTCAGAAATTTTATGGGTGCCCTTCTGGCGACGGAACACAGCTCACCATCCGTCTTATGATCTCAGATACCTATTGAGTAGGTTGCAGAGGGCAGTGTGATTCATTTCGCGTGCCAACATAGAGTAAACGCCCGCTCTCATAGAAAGCGATTTTGCACATAGTTGCATATAAATAACAGCGGATCTTCCCCCGAAATGATATAAATAGCAAAAGTAAAAAATGCTATGCCAACCAAATAGTTGAGTGAGCAGTAGTTGGGGAAATGATGTTTCTTCATCGAATCATCTCTACCATATGTCTAAAAAGGAAGTTTGGCTCATTGGTCACTAAAGGAATTCCAGGCTCAGTCTTGCTACTTTGTAGTTGTGAATATTTGTAATTGCGCTGGTTTGAGAAACTATGTCACTGCGTTGATCAAAGATGGCTGAATATTAAGTGATATTGCAAGGAGAGAAAAATAATGTTCGTAGGAACACTTGCGACCTATTGTTCGTGTCGTTCAGGTAGTATTCCCATTAACAAATTATCAGACAATTTTCAACTTATCGGCCTCGATATAGTACAGCTGCTTTGATATTATGAGCTCACTTTACGGTTACGGTCAAGCGCTCTAATGTGTTCTTCACTTTACGGTAATGGTCCCATGCTCCAAAGTGTTCTGAAAACAATCATTATACATGGATATGTTTAATTGATCGATTGCTAGAACTAGTGTGTTATGCATCGTGGGTTCAATTCAAATCCTGGCGACAGACGTGTGTGGGTTGAGCTAAAACCCGAACAAAACCTGGGTTAATTCGTTTTTTCCCCATTCTCAGACTCTTGATCGAGCCTGTCCGTCATCATTATAGCTCCCTTATGGTTGGCTCGGTCCATTTGTCCGGCGTACAATGAATGCTCTTCAATTCATTTTAACGTTTGTTTGTAAAGAATGAACCGATATAAACGATAGGCACCATGAGTTGGCAATTAATTACCCGCTTGGGCAAATGAGTAGATCATAGTGGCCTCAATGACTGATGAATGAGATGCAGAACGCGTCTATGATTACAATATCGCCTTTAAAATGTATCGTGTATGATGCTCTCACGTCTGCAGCAAGCGCCTGATTTATAATTGAATGTGCCGTCCTGGCACCAGAGAACCGACTCCCACTAGAAACAATGCTAAAGAAACAATGCCGTCAAAAACAACTAAATTTACTTGATCTGAGTAAAGCATCCCAGGGTGTCATACAACAGAAAATTCGCCAATTGCAATCCGCATGCCTCTAATTCCATAATCATCTTTAATTTGGCGAACATGCAAAACACCTCATATACCTCATTACACACGACTGGAACCCAACCAACTTTGAAAGTGAATTATATAACGAGAAATGACGACCTGATAGCAGCTGGCTGTAAGTCGCACAGTGTGGCAATCCGTTCGTGATACGACTGATGATGATGATAATAATGATGATAATAATGATAATAATGATAATGATCTTCATAATGATGCGGATAATGACTATGATGACAATGATAACGATGATGGTGATCAGTCCATTCCCTGATATATCAGTCGTATTCTTTGACCGTAAATGCATAATTAACTCAGAAACATTTAATGCAATAGAAATAATGAAATTTTGTAATAGATATCAGCGTACAAAAACAAAGCACAATAAGCGGTTCTATGTTAGGGTTAATACGTGTATACATAGCAAATTATGTTAACCACATGAAGGGTGTTTTGTTATGTCAAGGCTGTATTAAGCTGTATTAAGTCATTATACATGATCGACATCCCTTATAGGCGAGTCAAAGTAAGGTTTGACCCCCAAAAAATTGCAAGAAAAGCTTTTTTTGTCTTTTTGTGTTCAATTAGCTGTACTTAAGCGCATCCTAAAAGTTTACCAAATTTGAGCCACCGGAAAGTGGTGAAATTACATATTATCCAATATGGCCACCATTGAATTATCAATGTACAGCAAACTTTTTAATGGTTGGTATTAGACCCCATAAATGTATTACAAACATATATAAATGTGATACTTTAGATTCAAATAAGGTCATGATGAATTCACCTGGATGTCCCTATGACGTAGTATTGCATCATCATGACGTAGTGGGTTGCTGAATAGATCAAGACCGCCAGAACTGGTAGAAAACCAACATTTCGGCTCTTGATAATCATTCAGATGTACATACACAAGGAACCACAACTTGGAAGGGCTATTGAACCATCTACGTCATGGTCATACGCCATACGTCACACATCATAAATTACCAAAATGTCCTAAATAATTGACATAGTACACAACTGAATTTTCTTATCAAGTTCAAGTGTCATTTACACAATATAATTGCTCAAAACACAGCATGATTATTATCATCACAATCTTCTTCGTCGGAACCGTCTATGGTAGAATCACTATTATGCGGATTGTAACATGACTCAGCTTGGCAGGGTCCACAAGCAGAAGAACATGGAAGACCGTACTTCCTGCAACTACATCTAGTATTACTACAACCAGCCGCTTTCTGGTCAGTCATAACATGTAACAAAATGTTGTCTTCACACTTCCAACCCCAGTCCTTTGGGTCCATGTTTTCATCCTTTCCCATCCACACCATAATCTGATAAAATGAACGTTGAGAGTGGAACTATGCCGCAGATTCCGTTGGGGGCAATTTCTCGGGCTTCACAAATGATTTAGCAGATGAAACGTTTTTAGCAAGCAATGTATTTCTAAGGTTTACCAGAGATGTGCCAGCTTTCCTCCAAACAAAGAAACAAGACTTTGCATCCTGAATCAACTATTGTTGCCACATCCTGAACAGCTGTAGTAAAGGTCTTTGCACAAGCTCTTATCTGAAAATCATTTTTCATCACTTTTTGGGAAAGGGATTTCTTGCCAATACCCTAAATCCTAGAAGTGCTATCACAACCTGCAAAAGCATGTACAAACAGCAGCTGCGAAGATATGTCATTTCCCAAGAGTTCCTTTAGACGGACAATGTCATATACATGTTTTGCTTTCTTTTTGTCCGAACGAAAGTAGAGTTTTTTGCTGTCCCTCTCAGTGTAATGTAGAATCAGAATCAGAAGGTCCGTGTCTTCCCCAATCAAAGTTGTGTCTCGAACATTTGCAGATGTTGTTGCTGCCTTCACAATATGAACATCTGAATTGATGACCTCGCAACCCCTCTGTTTCAGTTTGTCACTGATGAAGAGGATTAGTTTCTGTTTATTAGAGTCCCTTGATAAGAAATCCTCCATTCTGCCAGAGGAAAAGACGGTATTCATTCCAAAAGACCCAAGCGGGTGTGATTTCGTTTGTCGTCTCTGATGTTCATTGTTCTTGATGCTAGGCTCTTCACTGTATCCGTCAAAAACTACTGTGGCTTGTCAATACTTGGAAAGGGTGAGATTGGCATACTCCTCGGCAATTTCCTCGTAGGTCATTCCTTTTTTCCAAGACAGACGGTGAAGTAAGGAGCCTTCGTCAAGCACAAAATGTTCGGAATATGACGTCGAATCTGTTCGAACAGCCTTGCTGGAGCTGGAGGATTCATTTGCGTAATCCCGTAAAGCATCAGCCAACTGTGGCTTGTCAGCCTTCTGGAACACGAATAGGGCAGGAGGATATGGAATAAGTTCGTAGTCCATGATATCTTGCAGTGTCAAGTCGCCAGCTTATGAAACTACAAGACATCTCTGGAACAGGAGTTCAGAATTTATCATTTGTTCGGTAATCATTTTCACTGACGACGAGTCACCAAGAGTCATGGCTTTGTCCTTTCGTTTAAAGGAATAAGTGAATATTGGCTGCCCAACCATTTTTTGTACTATGGCCTTCACGACAGATCCATATTCATGTACATTGACATCTGCGTTGGCCACTACACCAGTCACAACATATCTTAATGAAGAATCCTCAGCAAATGGATTGCAGTCAACTAATTTTTGCATCAGTTTAGTACTGTCCACATGATCACGTTGCACCCTTGGCACTGTGGCGTCTTTGTGCTGTTCACTTGAGGTTAATGATTGCATTGCAAGGTTGTACGCAGATGACACGGATGATGACAGTGTCCAGATGGTCCTTAGTTCCTCGGTCATGCCAATTCCTCTGGTTAGACCACCGCAGCTTTATAGGGAACGCATGAGAGTCTGTTCAATAGTTAGATCCGATCCCAATCCTGCCCAGAACTGGTCTGTCCTCCTAATAACATGTAGGCCGTTTTTAAATTTTGTAACAATGTCTGGATGTTTGTGACCTAGTTCATTCATGCACTGTAGGTAGAGTTATGGAGACTTAACATAATTGAAATGTCCAGCAGCTGCGAATATCGGAATGCAATCAGACACTGCACTGAGATGCATTCTCCAGTCGCCTTAGCGATCAACCGAGACAGTCCTTATGAATATAATGAAATCATATAAAACACAAGAGTGTGCAACCACAAGTGGGCACAGCTCATTCGAAGATGATGGACCTTTCCCTTACGATTAATCCCAAATAGAGGAACGGTATATATTTTCATGGGTAGAACCCTTTAAACTTGTGATAGCACTGAAACAAATTATCTACAATTTTCACTACTTTTGAAAAGAGCAGCATCCAATAGCAGGCTCCTGGCAATTTTGAATATTTCTAGCTTTGGCTTCCCATATAATGTGGGCATGCCATTGAACCACATGGTTTCACTTTCATTATGACTATTCTATCTAGTCAGGCCTGAAAAGGGCCTACTTTAATCTTGTTTCACCTACCTTCAGGGTCAGGAGAAGCAGAAGATAATTGGTAATATCAGAGGTGTCTACATGGTTAGTTTGTTTTTGTTGATTTCAGGAATATTGTGTTAACAAGAGATAATGAAATAATGAGCTGCTTTTGTTATGACCCTAAGTCTTTGATGAAAGAAGAGATGGCAGCACTGTAATCATATGCAGAGCTAATTAGTAAAAAATTACATTGAAAATCAATATTTACCTGTATCCTTATCCTTGTTAGTGATTATAATAATGGCTTGTATGCTGGCAGTAACAACCAAATACCAATTAGAAATGTGACTGCTTTAGATAACATGGGCCGGAATGGAGGGGGAGTGGCCTCATTGGAGGATGGCGGGGTGGGGTGGAGTTCAGCTAGGATTACTCCTTACGAAAAGGGCACCTTCATTAAAAATCTGTCTCAATGACACTGAGCTGAAATGAAAAAAAAAACAACCCCTAAAGCATGCTTACAACAGCGTTTTCGTGTGAGAAATCTCAAATCATGAACAAAGACATTTCAAACAAATACCAAACAGGAGTAAAAATCCTGAAATTGACCAAGATTTACAATCCAATTTTAGGGAACCTTTGCTCTCTTAATGTTCAGACCTTATAGAACAATAAAAAACCAAGAAACAATAGTTCTTGCAATTCCTTAATTAATTGGGAAATATAAGGTTTCCCTAATATGTACCCAAAATATCAGTTTTGGAGTAGGGGTGCCCCTATTGCACCCCCATCGGGATGTCACACATGAAAGAAACCAAGTTCAGGTTAAAGGTTTACCTCAAAAACATTAGAAAACATAGTTACATATTCAGTTTTGAGTGAAAAATGGCTGAGTTATTGACAGTCAAAAATATTCAAGCATTTTAATAATTTTGGCGGCCATCTTGGAAATTGCCTTATTAACCCTCTTTCCGGTCATCCGAGTTTGGTAAACTTTTAGTATGTTAATCTACAGAAGTTCACGAACCAAAAACAACCAAGAAACGTTTTCTTGCAATTTTTTGGGGGTTGACCCCGTTTTTTCCATATATTGACCCGACTAGAAGCTGCAACCTACCATTGGAGATATACGGCCTTAGCAAAACATTTATCTGCTGAAGCAAAACAATACCCATGTAATGGATAACTTGTTTGAACACTGCAAGTAAATGACAATATGCCTTTGGACTTTACTACGGCCTCTTTGTGCCGACAACAGCTTGATGGGCTCAGATGGTAGCATGTTTTTCTTCGATATGTTAAAGGTTCAATGGAGCAATGTAAACGGAACACATGGGTCAGATAATAAATTCACTGTAATTTCCAATTCGTAATCTTGAATATCATCTTAAACTCATCTGGTGACTTTGCATGCGCCAAACGGCGTATTCCATTTCTCATTGTTCTCCCCCAAAGGAGTGGTTGCTGGAAAGATCATGTGATAAATTCACAGCGATATGATGGTTTTGATACCATCACCACGTTGGTGTGCTAAATGTTCCGCGCAATTTGAATCGTTTTTACGAATATGGTTTGATTCAAAAGAAAGCGCGATGCGGGCGAAGTCAACGGAAAAAAGCTGCTCTATCTACATAGTACATAATGCTATATTTAAAAACATGACGGGGGCCAATTAACTGCTATAAACGTGCTTCTCGATAGTTTTCATGATTTTCCCGTTTGATAACGCTCGTGAAGATTGTGTTTGTCTGTAATGATATATTATCGAATAAAACGCTGAAGTATGATCGGGTTTCATGCCCATTTGTTCATTAGTACGGGGAGCGCAATGTTATGGTTTCCACTTGGTGGCTTTTACCCACCAATTGCTCGACTTAATGAAGCTAAATTTTACTGATTTCCACTGAAATAAGCTCTCGTGTTCTTCTAGTTCTGTTATGAACAAGAGATTATTTGATATCAGATACAGAATACCGAATACTGGTCACTACAATTCTAAAGAGATTTAGCCTTTACTCCTGACGTCTGTTGTGGTACTGCTTTAAGAACCCTAATTTCCGTACCACCTTGAACACAAAGCAAGAGCAACAGTTTATTTGCTTCTTATCCAAGTTGTATCTAGGTCGTTTAGCTACAGGATACTTACGAAAGGGCAGTTCGGCAAAATGCGTTTGAGAATAGCTTCCTACAAATCGTATGGTCATGGCAGTAAGAGTAACATTAAGCGAGTAGTGAGAGGATAGCATTACCCTCTTTACGGTCACCTACGCGGGATTATGTGAACCGGCCTCGGTTATGTAAGTACTTCCAATTCTCTTACGTAAGTAGCCACACTACACTAACTGTTAATAATGTGGTAACGTCCCATGCTTATATTCCTATCAGCGTTTTCTCTTCTTACAATGAACCCTTTTACGATGTTCTATCGTAGGGATTCGATTGGCGGAGAAGGACATTTAAGTAAAGAGGCTTTTGGATGCATAAATACGTCGGTTTTGTTTTGCCGATATATGCACATTACGTCAAGTTACCGACCATGTTAATATCTGGCTATTTAAAGAAGTTTTCTATAGGAAGAAAGTTATGTGTGCCGCAGTAAATATGACGTCGTACACCTGACTTCAATAACACAACATTAGAATACTTCGATAAGACGAACGGTGTTGATACTCATCGGTCAGTCCAAACATAGTATCCTACATATTAGCTGCGTGACAGGAGTGAACATCAACAACTGGTGTGATTAGATTATTGGCTATTTTGAATAGGCAGAAAATTCTCCCCAAGAACATCATAGGACGTGTATATGTTCCAGGGGGCAATACATTTACCACATCCGTTTGCATAATACAATATATATATATAGACAATAGCTCGGGCCATAGCATGACCCGGAATGCTAATAGTTAGTTATTTAATACGGTGGATGCACTAACGAAATCACGGCTTCATGTGGATATAATGCATGAAACATGAATTATGAATTCATTCCGTATATCTATAAACCACTGGTATTGAAAACATACGCAGTGTTGTCCGTTTTCCCTGCTATCATTTTTTAATGGCTCACCAGTTTTATTCTGCGAATGGCGCTGGAGCGATGCCTGAAAAAGTGCTTCTGTAATATATTGAGAGGCAGCGACTGAGTCGTTTATGGTTTTATAAAATAAAGCTTTCTCGTTGTTGGCAGTTGTTTCTATTCGTAGGCAGTGTTAAGACAGAACGCCAGGCTATTACTGCCCGCTGTCGACTTAGGAGAGGCACTATGTGTAATGATCAGAACCAAATATGCTGTCCAAGATACATCTCACATATTATAGCACGTAGTCGCTCTCATGGATGAACTTGTTGGTCGTCACGAGTGTAGACCAGAGTGAGGCAGATATTGAATTGCGGGTCTTCACAACTGCCACGGAATTGTTCAAATGTCAAATGAGCCAATGAATCAAATGTTATGACAAATAATGACTTTTAAGCAAAGGTTCAGTGTGCTTATTTATCTATCAAACCTACATCCAATATTGAATAGTTCGGGAGCCGCAAATATACACTTGCTATTTGTATCCTTTGGATATTACAAAAACCAGAAACCTATTGTATTTATTCCACGTTAGAGTGATTAATGATATCAGATGCACTTTGTGTCTAGGCAACACAAACATATAGTGCTAATGGCCGCGTGGTATCAGGCATGGATCTCGCCGGCGCCAGCTTAACCGTTAACACGCTCAACGCAAAAACCCTCCCTCATAACTGTCATCAGATAGGATAGTAATAAGAGGACAGTCGACTGCAGACTCTGATCAACTTAAATTTAGATTTAACTTTAATAACGTAGTTGCTGGATGCCTCGACGGAGAAAACATTGCTAAATGTTAGTCGGGATATTGGCGATATGTGGCAGGCGTATGTGCTGAACGGCACATTTATCGTTTTAGACGATCTCGACAACGAAATATGCATCATCTTTTGTGGTCGCCGCTTGTGACAGCCGGTTCCTGTGAGTCTAGGCGACCTGAATGTATGAAGCGCAGTCAGCTAGTAATTACTAGATATCGAAGGCTACTCCATTATTCATATGGCATTCAGCTGTAACAAAATCCCAATTAACCATGTACGGGACACTATCGCGCAATTATTTATTATCACCATCGATATATAGAGCTGATTCCGCAACATATACCGAACAATCTGTGCGATGTGATTTTGTAGGAAAGAATGGATATTGAAACTTTTTTGATGTACAGCCACCATAAATTGATATAACTTGGTTATTACAAGAAACATTTATTATTCACAAACACCACCAATATCGTTCAAATTCAGCCCAAAAGCACAGTATTGAATTGATTTACATCATAAACCACCCTACAATCTCATTCTTTGTCATTATTTTCATACACTACATGGAATATAATCAGTGGCAATTTATAATGTGATTGCTTTTACTCAAAAAGGCAAAAAATGCTGATGTGTCACGCATACCCATCGACTTGTAAAACTTCTACTGGATCCATGGAAGCCTGCTTTATATAACCATGTGAACAACGGGACCATCAACCAGAATGGCCCATCCTGCCTTAGGGATGCTTATCAACAGTTCAGCAGAGCTGGGGTGATGCAAATCTCAGGAATTTTATGGGTGCCCTTCTGGCGACGGAACACAGCTCACCATCCGTCTTATGACCCCAGATACCTATTGAGTAGGTTGTAGAGGGCAGAGTGATTCATTTCGCGTGCCAACATAGAGTAAACGCCCGCTCTCATGGAAAGCAATTTTGCACATAGTTGCATGTAAATAACAGCGGATCTTCCCCCGAAATGATATAAATAGCAAAAGTAAAAAACGCTATGCCAACCAAATAGTTGGGTGAGAAGTAGTTGGGGGAACGATGTTTCGTCATCGAATCATCTCTACCATATGTCTAAAAAGGAAGTTTGGCTCATTGGTCACTAAAATAATTCCAGACTCAGTCTTGCTACTTTGCAGTTGTGAATATTTGTAATTGCGCTGGTCTGAGAAACTATGTCACTGCGTTGGTCAAAGATGGCTGAATAATAAGTGATATTGCAAGGAGAGAAAAATAATATTCGTAGGAACACTTGCGACCTATTGTTCGTGTCGTTCAGGCAGTATTTCCATTAGCAAATTATCTGACAATTTTCAACTTATCCACCTAGATATAGTACAGCTGCTTTGATATTATGAGGTCACTTTACGGTTACGGTCAAGCGCTCTAATGTGTTCTGCACTTTACGGTTACGGTCAAGCGCTCTAATGTGTTCTTCGCTTTACGGTGATGGTCCCATGCTCCAAAGTGTTCTGAAAGCAATCACTATACATGGATATGTTTAATTAATCGATTGCTAGAACAAGTGTGTAATGCATCGTGGGTTCAATTCAAATCCTGGCGACAGACGTGTGTGGGTTAAGCTAAAACCCGAACAAAACCTGGATTAATTCGAGTTTTCCCCATTCTCAGACTCTTGATCACGAAATAGATAATCACGTTTTACTGAAAACACAAAATCTGTTATCGATCAACATCCCTGTAGCATCATATGTACACCCCGCTGCGAGATAACAAAGTCAAACATGCCATAAGAGACACACATAGTTCCTCTTATATGGTTAATATGCCAGCATCATCGACCAACATGTATTCTACCACCAACATTGCATTGCGGCTGTTCATAGTATGGTCTCCTATTGGTATACATTGCCGATAGTAATAAGGAACCAATCCGCATTCTATTCGATGAAATTGTAGCGGGATTGCTTTACCTGGTCGCCCCAAGGCAGCCAAGTCTTTTTATAGTTAGTTTCGCCGAGCATAAATGTACGCATAAATCACGACTCTGATAGTCATTATACATGATCGACATCCCTTAGTTTCGGATAGATGACCATGCTAATTGATCGCAGGTAAATACGGAAATGTATTGCAGCGGACAGGCATTATTTTGGGTTATGAGTGCAGGGGGCTCTACAATCATCAAAAACTGGAGAATTACTCTATGAGGCAGGTTTATTTTATAAAACCCTGAACGACAGAGTTACCGCCTCACGATCTCTGACAGAAGCACTTTCCAAGCATCGCTCCAGCAGATAGTGATGATATCTGACAAGCTGATAACACTGAATGTTTTGTTAATACCCCCGCTTTATCTATAAACGCAATGCATTCATGATTCACATTCCGGGCAATAGCTCTACATAAAGCTCGGCTTTCGCATGTAGCGTCCACGGCTTTAACTGAACTGATCTACAAAGACCCGGGCAATATGCTGTCTAACATATATGGGGCTTTATGTGAGCATACGGAGGTGGGGACATTTGCCTTCTCGTTGTCTCATCACGCTGTAGACATTACTAGTGTTCCATGATTGGTTTGTTCCTCGCTATAGACATGACTTTCTTGTCGAAGTAAGGTTGACATTTGCATGTGCAGGCCATTTGTATGTTGACGTCGTATCTGGACACCAGACCTCTAGTAGACGACCATACAACAGCTGCGAATGTTCATTTCGATCTTGGGAATCATTACAAAGATCATCGCAATCTGGAGAAGGCATTTCAGGTAAATCAACAGGCTGTATGGAATCACCATAGCATCAATACCAACAAGTGTTTGTGGCAAGGACTTTAAACATTCTTTGTATGATTTCCATCATTTCCTCCAATCACAGTCACTTAATTCAGACAATTCCGACGTTCATCATAATCTGGCCGTATATTACCATAGACAGGTAGCGTATGGTACATATCATTCGCCATGAAGGTATTATGATTAATGTAATCAAGAAGTAGTGTTTTTATTTTCTGTACAGCGTGATACAGAAGCTGCTAGGAAGCAGTACACAGCCGCGCAGAGACTGGCTTCAGATGATGCTCCCATCAGACAAAACGCACTCAAGATGGAGCGCATTTTTCAGCAGCGATCTCGCTATACAGAATCAATTGATCCTACGACAACACAGCGTCAGTTACAATGCTTGTTTTCATTGCACTCAGTGAATTCCGCACGAGGACCTAGCAATAACCGTCCACTTCAAATGGATACTCACCGCCCAATAGTGGAACCTTACCAAGGCAAAATATCACCCCATGCTGCCAATATCACATCACAGTTAATGTATGAACAAAGGCATTATTGCAAGCTGCATTATTCGATGGGAATTAGCGTAGGTTTCGGTGTTTACCACATTGCATAGCACCATTCACCTTAAGGTCTCTTATTGCTTGTCCTAACCGTGACCAGCTGTTCTCTTGGTTGCGTACATTCTCCAGCACTGTATGATAGACTACATACTAGGGTACAAAGCTATACTATGTTAAACAAAACACCCCCTCTGATCATGGGATGAGTACCAGTCACCGGTACGGCCTCCAGAGATGCAATGGTGTACATCTCACAAGCCTGGACCAACACGTGATTATGCTCACAATTTTCAAACATGTTGAGATGGTTATATCATTCACACATGGTAACAGGATATAAGACTTAACACTCGAATATGGTAAATAGATGACTATATATTATATGTTAAGTTCAATTTTTGAATGGAGCTTTCAAAAGTTACGAAGGGCCCGCAGTAACACTAACGATATATTTATGCGAGCATTTAAAGCATGCCAAGTATATTTATGTATATGCACAAAGCTAACATTCTGCCATCACCTTGTCGTTATTTATGTGATCAACTACTAGTTCAAATATAGTATTGGCTCATTAACTTATATATGCAACGTCTGTAGCATATTGCAAGAACTGGACGAATGCCAACATATTTCGACTCGTCATCTGTCTTCGCTCCTAAATGCTGACAAACATTACCGCTGCTCTCTCGTTCATTGGGCCAATTTATAGCATGTAATATAAGGGTATATCTAAATGTATTATTGATTAAGGTTATGTAAATGCATAACTTGAAAAGAAATAATACTATGGGTAATGTTTAAAGCTAGTATTAAAAGATTTATGTCCCAAATATATAGAAGTTGAAATATTGGACAAAACTTAGTATCCTGGTTGTCGATTGTTGGGTGCGTCATGATATTTCCCCCTTGGAGTCCGTGCGATTACTTGGTAGGTGTTCTATTAATAATTTAATCAATACGTAACCATAATGTCTTGATCAATGAATCAAACACAAGTCTTGACGCCAGCAGACAACTTGGCGCCAAATATGCAAATCCATATTCTCTGAGTAATCGGTACCAGTCTTGATGGAAGAAATACTAGAGCATCACATGGGGAAATATGGCAATAGAAAATACATTTCTATACATCAGTAGTATAAGCTGATTTCATTCCCAGGATTTGGTAGTCTTTCGTTAAACCATTGTCCAATTGCATCAGATTCCTAAGCCAACATTCCTCTTCCTTTTGTATGTAGATTACTTTTTATGTGGCCTACCCGATCACATGACGCTACGGCGTGAAATGTCTGCTCTGATTACCGTACATGTAGTGTTATAATGAGGATAAGGTTACCATTACGTTATAGAATATTTGCATTCAGTTGCAGTGAGTTGAGAATTTGTTTAAAAGCTTCATGCATTTAACATTCGTTCTTAAAAACACACCCACCATCTGATTTGATTTGTATGGCATTCGATGGTGTGATTTGAGTAAAAATACTCCAAATGTCACGTTATCTCACGCTATAATAAGAAATGCTTGAATAGTTCTACTTGACGATTTTCTTTGATGCCAATTTCGTCAAGTCACTTATATCGAGGTTTTTAGCATTCGCTCTGTTGTGCTGCTGTTTGATATGCTTTTGAAGTCATCAACACGTCTATTGCCTTGAATGATTAAGTATCCCTTTAGATGGTGATGGAGAAGTAATTGTCGTACGTCAATGCACATTGGTACTATAGTAGGTAAAGATAAGATGTTCCTCGCTTTATTGGCTGCTATTTAATTAGAGACAAGAATTTGGACTTGCGTTAAGCACCAACGATGTCATTGTGAGATAGTACTCTATAGCGCACGAGTAGCGATCCATCAAGCGCTATCCGGGCAAGAGTTCTTGTTGCTTATCCTTTACATCATCATGATTACCAGTTTGTCATTCATATATCTCTGTGTTGTATGATGATATTAGAGATAGTAAGGCTTTGTAGCCTAAGCAGCACCGTTAAATCAGCGGGTCTGTCATTATTATACTTTTGGTGAAATGACAGACGAACTTTAGTTAAGTGATACATATCATTTCATGTTGAATGAAATTGCTGTTGCTCGTCAGACCGACTATTGTGTTTACCTAGACAATGATATAAACCAGCGATTACTGCTCAGTTAAGAAACGATCAAGTATGTACGAAGCAACACAAAGAGAGCAACATTGTACGCGTTAGTTTGGTTACAAACAAACCAGATTATTTAGTTATAAACAATGTAACAACTGTTGCATATTTAAATTACATGTCAGCAAACTACAAGAAAATGACATGCAGCTAATTTAGAAGAGTGATCAGAAGGCATATGTGGCCGATGTCACAAGCGTTGTAGGAATAAACGGCACCTTTATCCACCCACCGAACGAAATAAAACAAACACACGTGCCAAGTGGTCACAAACCATCACTGACAGTATTATAAAACAGTACAGGTAAGCATGTGTGACGTCTGGGCTAGGGGACTTAACCATGCGCGTCAAGTGTACATTAGCAATAAACCAAATTGATGACGATAGACGCATGTTCTCAAAGATCGTAGATGCGACCAAAGCCAAAAGTTCACACTCTCCACAAAGTCCTACCACTGTTAATCCGTTCTGCTATCGAGATATTGTTCACGAGGTCTGCCACAGTTACTGTATAAAGGTTATGTCGTGTTTTGTAGTATGAAAATCATGCATATGCAACGTTTAAGTTACATGCAAATGCCTGACCAATCTTCAATGGTAGCTTTTTAATGCCCTTTTTCGTGAGCTCTGTTATGCCCTAATCCGATGTTTACACATGTGGCAATTGACATTTGTAAGGTCATCCATCGGTGACCTCTATTGAACATCGAGCATTAGTAGTAAATAAGCTTCCTTCCACCTGATCATTGTGTATATCTATAATCCTCAAAGCTGCTGAATGACAAGTACATATCCTTATCGTTGTGATCAATAGGAGCGCAGGCTGCCAAATATATTTTACTTTTCGTGTTGTATATATCGGGCGTCATCGTAGAGTGGGATATCCGACGCCTGGTGTTATACCTAACAAGCTTCAGGTAACCACGGTGGTGACGTGTCTGACGGGGAAATGGCAATACCCGTCACATGGATGCTACATGAATGCCATCATCTATACATTGACTGCAGACAACAGGTTTTTGTTTTGTAACAAATAAATTAAACAATCATTGCATTGCATTGAATGTAAGTATTCAAGGCTACTCACGCTCCCCGTTTTGGGGATCCACAAAGCCTTGATTTATTAATGTTCTATCTCAAGATTATTAATCTGAAGTACTGCACCAAGTTTTCAAAAGAATTTAATTACATTTAATATTGCTTTTAGTTATGGCCTAACCTCCAAAAGACTCGGCAAATATGACTTAGCGACATTCCTTGAAAATTGTCCATCAATGAAAAGATTCACCAATCACCGTTAACCTTAAAACCCTCCTAAAACTGTCTCTGAGCATCATATTGGTGTGCATTAACTGCCATGTAAAAGAGTTTCATTATATTTAATATTGCTTTATAGTTATTGCCTCACATCATAAAGACTCGGCGAATATGACTTAGCGACAAAAGCCCTGGATAATTGTCCATTAATGAAAATATTCATCAATCACCGTTTACATTAAAACATGCATTAACTGTCTAGATTAGAGGCAAGATCAGGGACGTTGGTTGTTAGACTGCGCTTCAATAATTGCTGGAGTGCTTCCCCTGCAGGCAGCCACGGTGTGTTAGCAATGCTGAATTGCTTGCAAGCCATTTCTCCAGGCATTCGTGTGTGCATAAATTATGCGTCATCTTCACTCACTACAGGTGCTATTTCTTCTAGATATCATATTTAGTACGGGATATAAAATGCAAAATGACAGAAGGCCTATGATAGTCCGATTACGCTCTGACAAAAGAGATGAATCGGACAACACGTGTTGTCTGCGTGGTGATACATACAGGGATTTTCCAGAAAGCGATCAGAAACATTGCAGATAATGTGAGGTGTGTTTCTTATGACAGCTTTATCTATAGCGCTTGATTTCAAATGAACCATATGTGTATGACTTGAGGACACAAATCATTGCAAACTTCAGATGACATTGGACATTGCCATGCCGTAAGCTGATGTTCCCTTTGAGCGCAAGATGGAAACAAATGCTTGTTAACAATACAGAAGACACCCCGGCTGATAGAACCATGCAAGATAGCGTGACAATGACAAAGCAAGACGCATCGTTAAGTTTATGGTCAGTGGCTGGCTTATAAAATACTCACCCTATTAAGAATGTGAACGAGTCACCTGATATGAATCAGCGTTGATATTGATGTTTGAAAAGCCCTCTTCTTAAACGAAGATGCTCTTACTGGGAAATGTTCATACCGTCTACAGATTTTAGTATTGGTTGGCTTTTTTGATGGTTTTATGATTAAAAAACTACAAGTTCAATCTTTGCAGTAAAAGATGTGGGGAATTTCAACACCTTGATATCCTTATTTGATATGTCAGCTGTCAGAACAATTGATGTAAAATAGGTAGAGAAAGAGCTCATCTGTAAGTTGATAAATGATCAACAGGTAATTAAACGTGGCGATGTGATGCTCCATGCCGAGCTGTGTTTAGTAGTGATCACGCGCTAAATGCTAAATGATCGTTTGGGAGATGCAAATATCCGTCGCTGTGATTCGTCCAATAAGCATTGGTTGTACACGTTTTACTTCTAATGTGCTCGGATATGTTAATGAATAATATATTCGTTGGTGCGGTTTTTTTCATTTAAGATTCCATAACAATTCGAAACTCGAAATATCACCCATTAGAGTGTTTTTGTTTTATTCCTGGATTCACTTCTCGCCCCGGCTCATAAGTCATTCTTCAGACAAACGAATTGTCCCAAAACTTTCCTTCTGGAGTCACAAACACTACGTATTACACGATTAGCTGAGGCTACGTAAACATGATCAACGTTAAAAAATAGGAGTTAGGGGATCTCCATAGGTCATTTAATGTTGAGTTGAGGAGACGGATTTTATATATATATATATATATATATATATATATATATATATATATATATATATATATATATATATATATATATATATATATATATATATATATATACATATATTATTATATGTGTGTTCGTGTTAATATACGTGCGTGCCTGCGTGCTGTCGTAGTATGACCCCGACAAAGCATGTGTAGTTATTTAGACAAGGTGACATCATGGAGTGCGGACTAATCGTTGATTTATGGGTATGTCTTTATATTTTGAAATAGCATGGCATAATGGGCAAACGTGTATTCAATACAATTGGTAAACTAGATGGACGTCTTGTGGCTCGTGCTCTCGCGGTTGTTGCCAGCGACAGATGGAGAGCATTTAGACCGCATACTTTATAGACAGACATGAAAGTTAGCGTGACATGATGTTGGGGCAGGCTACAAATTGTCTTCGCTGAGGGTTTGAGTAACCACTCACAAGCCGTTTCTTGTTCTTAGCCTGGCTTTAACGCTACCGTCATATTAAACTTTTGGTTCTGAGAGTATTTCACCGAACTGACAACTGACACTGTCCGTGCCGATCCTATTATACGTGAGGTTGGGGCCTTTCTTTCCTTTATATATTCAATTCCTACTATGTAAACATCACTCACTGGCCGTCACCCCAACATTCACCTGTGACTACTGCAGTCGCCAATTGTCCGTATCAGGTATTTGTGTGCCTCGGTCATCACTGATAACGGCGAGAAGAGTAAGGCCTAACATCCGTCAGAAAAGCGCGGGAATGGCAATATCATATTCCCCCGAGCTGATTTGGTCGCTCCATCAATCCAGATATGATGGTCAGGAGAGAGACATCCCATCTCATACAGCATTATGTACACGGATCGACGGCCCCGACAAGGAATGTATCTGTTCGTACAATCGCTTTCTTTAACCTGCTGTGCTAACCAACGCGTCCGACAAGCAGCACCGCGGGTAACATATATACTCGCACAACTAGGTGACTTTGTAATGCATCAGCACCTTTATGGAGTCTCGTTTATGTAAGCAACCAGTTTACTGAGGCCATAGGCTGTTTATCCACTTCCTCCATGTCGTTGCGTTGCCCGAAATAGTTATCGGCAATCAAAGATGGCATTCCTACTTCTGGTTTGATGAACCACATATGATTCCGGCTGATGATGTAAACACAAATTTGTCCGTCCCAGCATATACTCGTCTGAGGTGTTTACCCTCGATAAGTATGATAATTTGCTGGTTAGCTTGCAGATTACACAATCGTAAATTGCTAAAGTTCGAAACATTGTTTTAGTGTTTAAAATTGGCCACCGTGATATAATGGCTGCATATATTACCATCATAGCACGAAGAATAGATCATGTGCTATGATTCCTTCCTTCCTGATGCCTTTCATCGGTGCTAATTGGCTCAAGTCTTTATGAGCCTTTCATGATCTGGGTTTCACCAAGCAGATGTTTCAGCCCCAAAAAGGTTATCTGTGATACTGCGGGATACAATTACACACGAAAAATGTTCCAGTGTCCTTGATCGATCCTTACCAAGATTACAATCCGTTCAGTTGATTTCCCTCTCGTCTTCCACGTTACAAGTTTGCCTGATTATCATCCCCATTGTCAACAATCATGTCTTCTCTCTCACAACACACGTTCGTCATTATTGCTTGGAGACAAATGGACGTGTATTGCTCATTGCATCATACCTGCATTAGTAAATCAGGCCTGCCTTCCACAGCAGCCTTACAAGGGTTGGGATGATCATATCAGGCTTGGTGTATACCGCTACACCTGTCAACTGTATCTCGTCAATATATCCAATACCCCACTCTGCGATATTATTGTACACAGCGAACGTGATATAAGCGCCTTTAACACGCTGATAGGGCAGCTAAATTCAATTGATCCAGTCGTCTTTGTAGGGTCAAATGTAGTTTACTACTTTTCTCTGAGTGATAAGACCAATTTGGTGTTTGCTGTCACAGACAAGGGGCGTTGACTACGAATATTCCTCCGCCTTTATTGTTCATTGTATACAGCTGCTATAAGGGGAATGACATGTCCATATGGCATTTGTCAAAGCCGTTAAATGAGTACTTTGGAGAACGCGAAAATAAAGAATTTATGACACATGTTCTCTAGTTTATGTAGGCTACAATGGTGCATATATAATGTCAATAAATTGACCGACAATCGAATCTCTCCTACGTTTTGTGACTTCTCAAACATAGAACTAAAGCTACAAGCACACAAACAGCAGGATACATTTTTAGTTTATTGCTGCGTTTCTCCATGAAGTGATAGTTTGAATTCTGTTAGAAGCTGGTTAGGGGCATCTCACATTTCCGTGGCTTGTTAGATTACATGATTAAGCGAAATGTACCTCCATTTCTACATTGTGTTTCACGTCCATTAAGTATCAAGGCCAACTGAAGGGGTCACTATACTCCGCGTGATCTAACTACCCTAAAGACGAAATCATAAGAATGGCGATATCTACAGCATAGTAGTGAAGGTATTACTGTCATCTATCTACCCGTAGTGGTCACGTTATACATGTTCTATTGAGCAATAATAATCAAACATTGAACCAATGTATGGAGTGTTATGTTCCGCAGACTGTCAAGTGGGATCTCAGTACAACAGTTATTTTCCACTTCATCCCCATACTTTATTAAATCATTCGAGCGCTCAGTAACTGGATTAATTTTAATGGAAGGGATTGTAGATGAATTTAGACATTGACTTATGGCCAAAATTTGTACCCAAAATATGACGTCAGTACAGTAAGCCCGTTCTCAGAGACGCAGGGAGTTCCCCGTTGTCCCAGGCGCAGCATTGACATTGCCGGTTTTTTTTTCTTCTTCATCGGAGACGCCTGAATCGCTCCTTTCTGGTTAGAAATTTGCTCTGCTGAAGCAACGATGGCCTTCTCCTGATCTGTACCATCCCATGTATCTTCGTTGCTCTCTTGAAGTGATAAAATAGCGAAATTACCAGCAGCCCATTTGCTCTAATCGTAGAGTAGATAGCGCATCGCAACGGAAGCAATGCCGGAGCTGACGTCACGCGGAGCTGATTATTTATTCATGAGCTCGGACTCATCTTTAAAGTCGAATTTTGATCCGAAAGTGCGCACTTTGACGACTGAAACATAGTCAGAATAGATACTTCTGGGTTTTATTTACGTTATCTGGCGACAAAAATGACATGATTTTTCGTGCGATAGGCACTTTAAGCCATAATGATATATATCTGGGCATATGTTAATTTCAGATTCAGGCATATTCATAACAGGAAGAGTTGAGTTAACTGAATGTAAATTACTTTAGATGAATAAACAAGTCACAGAAAATGAGCCTTTGATTATTATAGGTTGCAATATAGTCAAAAAGTCGCCATTCAAAACGAAACAACATTGCCACTTATTGGTTTGAACGAATAAGATGCCATATGACATCCTCCAGATGTGAGGCATGACATGAGTTGTTTGGGGTTAATGTCATAATTGTTTACTGGTCAAACAGGGCTGACCAACATATTGAGACAAATAAGTATGTGGTGTAACTAAGTTTGCCCATGTGATTTTATCAAGGAAAACATTGTTGCACGATGTATACTTTTGCGTATGAGACTTCTGCCAGGTTGGTTCCTATTCGATCTTGAACCAGGTTAAAAAGAAATATTTGTAATATTGAGGTCCACTGCGTCTTGCAGATGTGTCGTCTAAATGATTCAAGTGACAAGTGAAATAGATTGATTGTCCTCGAAAGATGGTAATCAGATGCCGACTTCCTCACAATATGCGTGTCAAAGCTTAAGGGAACCGTATGCCGTAGGAGGTGACTGAAACGTTAAATGAATATTCGCTGTGGGCGAACAGTGGCGTAAGGCGCCATTAGCCTTCACAATCTCGTCAAGTTAGCAGTATGGTAGCATTCTTCGCGTGGGAGTCAATAGAAGACAGGACTGCTTAACGTCATCCCCGTTGTGTCATATAGTGCTGATAATAACACTTCCTATTCCTATGCTTCAACTCAAATGGACAAATCTTCTACTCTTCACAGACATGTTGAAACGTAGCACGTGATCGGCCGGATGGGCTTAACTAGCCTGTTCATAGCTGTTTTGTGCGGTCCAACAATAGCTGCGCTTCTTCAAGCGCGTGGCTGCGCTGCTTTAATTAGCTTGTATGGGTAACGCTATGACACAGGCGCGTCTTAGGCGGCGCCTCGAATCACCAAAGTGGTAAACAAGTAATTAGTTTTTTTTGTAAAAAATATCGCCGTTGTTAAGGATTGCATCATGTATCAGGAATTAGGCAATGTTCATAACTGTTCAACTGTAAGTCACTCAACACTCTGCATCAACCCTATGAATAACAGCACTGAAACAGACAACAATTTATATATAGAGAGTGCATTAAATGCGATATCAATATTCCACAATACAAGCTCTCTGTTTCCTTGAGGTACTATGAATAATACTGACCGTTACAGGGTGGCTTTAGTAGCCACGTCCTGGTCCTCCTCAGTTCGTGCGAATCACGTGTTTACAGTAATTATACCCGATCAACAACGGGTCTGAATGATACAGACAGCGGGGTCCTTCTTAGCATTAGATTTGGAGATAAATCTGCATTTAACACGGTCGGTCATGAAGATAATTTGCGGATGTGTTTAAATGAAGCTTCAGTCCTATTGTTAGTGCAGGTTGTGGTCGTCTGTGTACATATTGTGCATCGTATACGACAGTGTCAGGGGGTGGCCAGACCATACACGCCAGTGTTAAGGGGTGGCCAGACAATACACGCCTGTTTAAAGGGGTTGTCAGACAATACACGCCAGTGCAAGGGGGTTTCAATACATGTTTACGGCAATATGAGGGTCAACAACATTGAATCAGCAGCAGCACTGTGGCCAATCTTTGCGGGATAAAATGCTCCTTCACACACCAACCGAACGATTCGCAAAAATACAATTCCATTTTATGATTTGAACAACAACAGTCACGTCAATACCGGCACAAATCCATTGGAACAAATGAAGATCGTGCTTAGTAACGCGCTCGACCATGGCAACCAGCGTTACCATTGCTTAATGTACGATTGTCGTCCTATATGCGGCAATTACTCGAACATCTCCTGCACCAGTAAGCGATTAAACTGACTCAGCCAAGTACAGGCTAATGTGCCTTCCAGTCAGCAGACCCTGTGATTGAATTTATTCAACCGTAACCTGATGACAAATCACTGTCTGATGGTACATACCGTCAACCGGGACTTAAACGTTGTCAGGTTATCACTGGCTGGATTCGAGTTAATGATGCAGACGAAAGCACTGCACGCTCGATGAAGTCTGTTGCGGACGTGCCTGTGATTAAACCCAGTATTTCGCAGTACATGTCGTATTGATCAACTAGCTATGCAGGTGCATAGTTTTAATGCAATTGTTTTGCAATTTACTTTCGCCAATTCTAACCGTCGAACCCGTGATAACAGACTTACTTTGTATTTCCTAATATGTAGCAAAAGGTGTCCATAACTTTTCATGATAGTGTCTCAAATCAAGATAACATAATCATAGCGTAATGGTGTTATCATAGCGTTTGTTTTACTTATCGTATAAATACCTAGGAGCTGACCCAATCGTTGTACAAATGTAGCGAATGTTCCATTGTTGTACTATGTTAGGATGGTAACCGCTTGGGTTGGCAGTTCTAACAGAGTTCTTGTAGGAGGTGTTACAACAGTCTTGATCGCTGCTAAAGTGTACAAGGTACGAACAGTACAAGCAAGCAGCATCGTTAAATCTGTCAATTGATGTCAGCGTTTGATTTTTAGAATATATGTGCATTTGGAGACGCAGATTGTTGTTGTTGTTTTACCAATCTAGGAACCTGGAGCTCGCCAGGATTGGCTGTCTGCATAGAAGGTTAAGACTAAGTTGTAACATCGGAATATGCCGGCGAGTATATTCGTTGTGCTATCAGTGGATGGTGAAGGATAACTACAGTTCTGTCAGAAGCAATTCCGGAGACCGGTTGTGGGTACATGCTTAAGAGACCTCGACCAAGCGTTGATATCACAATTCCATGCATAAGGGTATCCAACATGTTAATAAGGAATATCGGTGCAGCACAATTGCTACTGCGCACTGCATATTTCTGGAAGGTTCTCCAATCTTTGCTCATGCGTTGTACCATAGTTTGTGCATATTAGAGTATTGAACGGCTGCTAGGTATTTCCAGCAGATTTGAGATCGTCAATGGTGAAAATATTGGTTTGCGAATCTTGTTTAGAGCGGTTAAGCACGAGTTACATGGAGAAACTTATTGAGCAAGCAGCGATATAAGGTCTATTAGAGCAGATATGCTAGACATTGTCTGAGAGAAGTTAGAGAAAGAGATGAACGAGCTCAAGGTTTGAAGCTGGTAAAACAGACTGAGAAAAAAAGAATTGAAGCTATGCAGAAGGCTATGCAGATGATTGGAGACAACGTGACAATTGCAGCACGAGTACAAGGGCTTCTGTTATAGCGATTTGAACTGCAGGCTTCACAAACTGACCGGGATGGTCAGCCACGCTCTGCCAGCATATATAACCGAACATGACTGAATATAACGGCAAATCCAGTATAAGCAAGTGACATTCCGTTGACGCAATGCAAAAAATTTCACTATGTGTTTGCTTTGAATATTCATTTGTTATTCAATCAACAATTAGGTCGATAGTAAAAAATATTACCAGCAACATTGGTGATGATGGTTCATTAAACGTTGCAGGCATCTCTGCCAGACGATAGAAGTCAGATATTCTTTAACAGCTTTCTCAAGTTGATGGAAACGACATCATCAGCGTGGAGAAGGGTGGCAATTGAAAGTGATGAATAATTATCCTCATCGTTCACAGCAAACTCGCTGTCTGATGTTAAAGTTGCTTTATTGTAAGTCATGGCCGTCCGTCGATGAGAATCATAATTTCCAATTAAGTAATGATCCTGCTTTATATTCATATGCTTATTATGTTGCAGCTCATGTTGATGTGGATGCTTGTAGCGTACAAATATCAGTGATGGAACATAGATTGTCATTATGATATATTCCAATCACTAAGTAGATAAAGAAATTAGCCCCAAAGGACAGCTCGCCATAATGCTCGTTGATGAACGTGTATTCCTTGCCTGTCCGCTTTGTTATAATGCTAGGCTGATCAGTATTCGTCGTGAGGGAGGACGTGTGCGACAGGACTTGCCATGATCACACAGTGCCTACCATTTCCCTTTTTATGCATCTACTAGAAAGGACAAAGCTTACTGTATGATAAATCCCGCCACGCATCCGTTAGCGACTGCAGTGCTTTAAAGAGGATTAGATCTTGAAAATCAAAACTTGGTTTGCCAGTTTTCACATTCACCTCTCCCGAAATATTCTTTGCCCTTGTCGGTCCTATTGCGTGTGAGGTTTGGCCCTTCCTCTTCATTTTATGCTTCAGTCACCGGTCAAATGTTCCCTATATGGGGCGGCGTCTATGTGTTCAGCGGGAATCAATGTCAGCGTCCCAGGCGGGACATAACGAGCATTGGATGAACCTTGAACGTGATTGTCAATCAATGTGTGAAATTGGTGAGTCACTTGCAAATATAGTTATAGCAGTTTCCCTCCTCTTTGCCAGTCAACAATGTAAAATGCTTAAGTATGCATATTAGTCTTACTAATAAGCATTAAGAGGTGTGGTTTGCAATCGGAAGGGTTACGTAATGGCAATGAAACCCCTGCAACTAACCATTTAACTAACTTTAATATGAAGCCGTATTTGGTTTAACATTTGCAATCTGTGCAATAAAACAAATCATTGTATCCAGCTGCGGTAAGGCTGATTTGCACGCGTCTATTGTTTGTTCTGTGATTCATCATTAAAACATGTTCATCAGTTCCGCCGAGTGATACTACACGCTTAGGTATTGAATATTGTTGGCGATTTCATTTTTGTGTTGCGCAACACTGCACTGCAATATAGCGATCGGGCGAATCGTTATTGGTAATGACAATCGTGACCGTACTTGACTGTGCATGACGGGGTCCACGTGGTATACCTAGATGACCTACCCAATGAAACAGGCGTGGCTAGCGTGTTCCAACGCAGTTCAGCAAAATATATATATATGAGGCTCATCAGACACCATATATGACAAACTGAGCACCTATTTGACAGTTTCATGCATCCAAATTGGGAAAGATTGGTATCTTTGAGACATTGTTTTTTGTGTGAAGACATACTGAGCGCCAAACAAGTATCATATTTAAAAGAATGTCGAATTTAACATGCATCAAATGTGATTTTAGCTAGTTGTGTCTCAAGTATATCCATCAACGATTGTTCGATCTGCTCCGCCAGAGTGTATCTGCTGCTGCGCGAACACTTTGTCTCAAGTCACCGATTCGTCAATCAGCTCCACTCGAGGAGTGTATTTGCTGATGTATGATAACTGGGTGTTTTAAGAACAATGATAAGCAGCAGGGGGGTGAGAGTGTCACCGACTGGAACGGTAACATCCACCATTCATCTTTGTTCCCTCACACCTACCTTCTTTCGTTCAAAGACTCCGTTATATGTTTTTGACATATGTTCTTCTCTTTAATGGTTTTTTTTGTTGTGCCACAAATACTCCCGACTGAACATACGCGACTTTTCAAACATTCAGTCTCACAGAGCATACTCGACATGTATAACAATATAATTTTAACTGAATACAGTTTTAAAATAAAGCTAATGAATGACTGGGTGGGTGACTGACAAAGTGACGATCGTATTCATTAAATGCAAACAGAATATGCTCTTTGTTTTTCCAAACCACTGGAACAAACAATAGAGAGGATATTGAAACCCTTAAAGCTTGACTGTCTTCACGATTCACAAGGACATGTTATATGTCTCTCATTAATATCAGCGTACTTTCTGATTGAATTAATGAATATAGGATTTAACCATATAATACCCCA
>CM067345.1:62220295-62268812 GCA_034190875.2 Urechis unicinctus
TACACAATTCACAGAGGACTCCGTGTTTTTCTTAGAATAGTGCAGTGTCAAATAGATATGCCGTAGATACTGCGTTCTGTCATCGGTCACTAAGGAGAAATGATCTAATTCAGTGTGCAACACTTAGTGTAGACGAACAACCCCCTGTACGGCATGATTATATGTCACATACAAATGTGATTTTCAGAATATAAAAATGCAAGATTTCATCCTAAAAATTATTCATTTGCTACAGTTGTCATAACATACAATGAAGGATTATGTTTTGCTTATAACATATGTCTAACACTAGTATAATTAAGTCTCATGATATCTCATGCAGCTTCCTATATATTTATGCATAAACATACAGCAAATTTCGATTCGTTTTGTTGAGCTCTTCTGCTTCGTCCGCTAGAGTTTAATAGCATTTGAATAGGCGAATGATGTTCGTATTCATCATATTTAATGTGGGTTGAGATGAGTTTTATATCAGTCAATTACAACGCTAATAAAGAATTGAAACATATGTGTTTTTATATGGGTTAAAGACGTTCGCGTCAAAAGTGTTAATTGTTACCATAATTATCACTGCTTTGAATAAGCTAACTGCGTTAACGTAAAGTAAATTCTGCCGCATTCCTGAAACATGGTCTGCTTTAAATTGTGGCTTACACCACGGAGCATAACTGGCACTAATTGTACAGCATATTTCATCGTAATCATCAATATAATTCTTTCACATAACCTTTTTAGTTAACTTGCACAGTAGTGAATATACCTAATGTCAATGCGCTATTCATAAACCTCGGTTGATCAACATTTACAGTAATTCCCAATGGCAGACACTTACCATTTTATAATCTAGTCGCCTAGGATACAAGCGAACTAAACGATGTTGTCCCATTTGGCATTTCAAATTAAATGTATTCAGCGTGCATAACTTATATGCCCTAGCATAATATATGCCTAGTAAACCAGTTACTAGTTCCAGAGATGGAGGCAGTAAAGCCGTGATGTTATCATTCATGGTGTTACACAGGTGTGTGGCTAATCAAAACCACTTTGTCATCTGAACGCAGTGAGCTCGACGCGGCTCTTGTTGATGCGTTTGTGGCCTAATGACGCAGAACGAAGTGGGTGTTGCTATAAACCGCAGAAATTTACATGACATATTATTACGGCGTTATAACACGAGCATCCTGCGTCGAATTGGCTTATTAGGGTGCTGACGCTTATTTCTGAGTAAACTGTGCGCTATACGAAGAATAAATAAGCATAGACATGGGTATCGATGCCAGTATGGATAAAATCACTGATATTGTCATTGATAAAGCATTTGAGCTACTAAGTTCCTTTCCGACGCATTTGTGTATTCATCATTATGGAATGGGAGTTATCCCCAACTATCGACTAGCCTGGTGTTATCAGTCCCGGCCACAATTAATCATGGCGGCGTAAGGACATCAACAGCTCATGACCTAGTTGCATTGTGTTTCGCTGAGATTGATTACAGGGTTAACTGAGTTTAAGACTAATAATTAATCGGTCGCAGGGCAATGCTGCTCTTGCATTTCAGGGCCATGTTTATTATGCTGCTGGTCGAGTTATTGTAATAAAAGGGGAATTCAAGCATCGTGAATTTGTTTAAACCAATACATGCATGACGCACTATTGATTAGGGTGTTGAGGTAAAAACGTTTTATATCACACTTGAAAATGTCTTCATCAAGCCATATCAAGCAGTAGCATTCAAACAGGTTTACAAGTGTGATGAAAGGCCTATCTAGGAAATAATTGTTGCTGACATTATTAATGACATGTTATTGCTGATTCTGCGACGAAATCGTTGTTATTCATTGATTTGATTTGATTTTCGTCTTCTGTAATTAAGAACAATTAAAAGAAATCGAATTCCTCATCTAACCCCGGTCAAAATCATATTGCATATTGCAGTTCTGCAAACATCTTTGAAAGCAATTGGCAATTGAAGTGCTAGCAGAGAATAGCACGCCAAACTGTGGTTTGTTTTAATGCATCAGCTAGTATTATTCTGCACTATAGTATGCAGAATCCCTGGTATTTTATTATACCGCAGTATCGCTAATATACATTGACAATTGGCATTTTAACAATTGCATAGCTGAATATGAAGAAATAAATAATGCATTAAGCAACTGAGGTCGGCGAGTCTGGTTGACATACACCATACTTCCTTAACACATACAATCATAAGCCAGGTAGTTGTTACTTAGCACAAATGCTTGTCATGATTCAAATAAGTGAGTAATTGATATTTGAGGTGCCGATCAAGTTTATGCTTGAGCGACCTAAAACACTATAAATGGTGTAACCAAGTGTTGTCTTTGGGAAGCCATCAATTTCTTATACCGCTGTTTTCTTCAAACCTGGGCATTTACGCTGTTCCCTTGTCCTCAAGGGGATAACAGGCCGTAAAATATCTATTGGTAGCTTTATATGCTACCGGTGCGGTATGATAAAGCTAGCGGCCGCATAAATCGTACAGCCAATGTGAAAGACATTTCAACGTGATTCAGGTGGCAGAATATTGCAGGAGTTGATATTGTGGTAATATAAACAAGGACACGATTCAAGTAAGACGTACGCACAGTTGTGAGATTTTCACATATAGTTAGCATTCTCAATGCTAACTAAAATAATATGTCGTTTTCGGTGAGACATTCAAACAAACATTACAAACGTTTCCAATGTGGTTCAGGTTTAAAGTCGATTTAAAAAACCAACCAAGATGACACATTTAAAAAAAAAATCGAAATATCCCGCAGTGAAAAAAGTAAAGTAGAGGCTCAAATAACATCACAAAGTAGGTTGATTTGTCAAATAAGCTTATTATTTGAACACGAATTATCAGTTCAATGACAATATTGATCCGAGAGACAAGTAATGTGATTGTTTCAATGTGATTTTCTAAGAAGGAGTTTTGGTAACAAAATAGTGTGGCGAGCCTATCGAAGGCATGCAGGGTGCATTTCTAGCCAATGCGCCTTTGGGCGAGTGTTTTCCCATAAATGGCAATCTACAAAACTGTTGGTTTGGGCTCCTTCTTTTGTTAGTTTTTGTCGTCGCTGCAATTGAAACCTTCAAATAAGTGAACCAGCTATTTAGGCATAAATCTCCATTTCATCCTTTATGTGTTAACCCAAGTTTTACCCAAACTGGTCCCACCAAAATTATGCCAAATGAAACAATTATTATCCGTTTGTAATATGCACGTTAAAACATCAGGCAAGACTGCGCATGTCGGACGGGCGGCATTAATGATCAAGTTTGTTTGTAGCAACTCGGTGATTGCAACAGTTGTCGCCGAGTGCAATTCACGGTGTCACGTAAAGAACAATTATATATACAAATCATCAACCATTACGTTGTGGGTAACGGCATCCCCGTCCGACCGACAGGTTGTGCGTGTGAAAAACGGATTGGTTACATGGGCTCGGATGATGACATTAATTGTCTCTACGATCTCTGAAAGGGCATGAACTCGACCTGGTGGCTCTATATAGCGCGCAACTATATGCAGAAATAGAATAATGGCTTAGATCATCCCTTTCCTAGTCTCTTCTGTTCGTCGCAACGCATTTGCACTTTTAATATTTGATTGCAGCATATTCGTTTAAAAAATTCTCCGTTTTAACTATTGAACGAATATCATATTACCCGTTATATAGCAGGTTACCGTATGACATAAACATTTCTATATTTTATTAGCAGAATTTATTTCCAGTGATCGTTAGATCATCCTGAGCACAGACTTGCATGTTTTTTGTTGAATAATCCGCAACGAGCTGACGCCCTCCGTTTAATAATGACCACATAAAATTAAAACTATTACCAAAAAAATTGTTATCCGTTCGCTATGCGTGACCAACGGGTGGGTTAGAAATCCAATGTCGCCTCCACTCACTATGATAAACGAGTGCAAAAATTAAACATTATTCAAACCTAATGCTTGCAGTATATCAAGCACTGTGATAAAAGACCAACAAAGTCTCAGTGATGCCGCCCTTGAGAGGAGGATAGTTTTCTTTTATTTCCCGATCCATGTTGCTTAAAATCAATCCGCTGCTTTCTGCCATTACAACGCGGTGCAGAAAGAAAACGCATGCGTCAGAGCAAATAAGCGGTTTACATTTAATTCTTAGATCATTATTTGGCAGAATATGCATTTCATTCATAACGTTATTACTCATACGTTATGTTTTTCTGTCTTCACTCTGGAGCAATGTTTCGTGTCGTCGGCATATTTTTAACATCAGGCCCAAATCATTGTTTAGATCAAACATAGACCGACCCTTGAGGCACACCAATCTTAACCCTCGTTCAATCTGATTCAATGCCATTTGTCACAATTCTCTGCCTTCATTCACTGCACCATACATTTATATCTGTAAATACATTACCTCTAATGCCGTAGGTCACATGTTTGCTAGCTTACCGTTAGTAGAGAGCGTTCTCACACGTTTTTGAGAATTCACATTAGCACCTTCTACAAGGTTCACCAGAGTCTACCATTTTAGTTAAATGCTGCGTTGGTTAGGCAAGGCTGCGTGCGTAGAAACCCATATTTTCAATGAGTTATGGTAAAGTAAGTGTTACACGGGAAAAAAACATATCACGGATCTTACAGCATATCGTATAACCTCGCCTTTTGATTATGGCTCTCTGAAATCAATGGTTATTAAAAACGGTTTCGTCAGCAGTGAGTCACATACTGGTATTAGATCGTTGTATCTCTTTATGTCATATGTGAGTAAACTAGCAGTGTATTTTGTCTCTTTTTGTGTTTGCGGGAAATAGTGCAAATGACAAATCATAATTCCTTTGCTGAATACTTGGGCATTGTCCGCTGAGAAAGACAAATAACCGCTGGCAAACTTAAAGTGTGGATCACTCGCTGTAAAACTCGTAAATGAACAACCATTTGTCAGGGGACGAGCACATGCTTTGCGTTCGAAAAAGATAACTTGATGCTCAAATGACGTCAACGGCGCTGGTAGATCCGTCAAATGTTCTATTCATCTGACCTAACGTGCACGTGGGTATTGGCTTGTCTGACTGAAGATGCGTGTGAGATACGTTGCAAGTGATCTTTCATCTCGGTATTCTACCAATGATTCATTTCAAAGGTACTTACACCGTATCCGCTGACCATGAAGTGACAAGATCATAGTTAGTAATCGCTTGTAGGACTATTTTACCTCGCGTATTTCGTAAATCGGGTTCAACGTAAAGCCCGATTGGGTTTTTCATCTCTCAGACGGGTATTGCAATCTAGCAGGGCACTTTTCAGCACTTTCCTAAGAAGTGTCATGTGTGACAATTGTATGTAGAGTCCGGTGAATGTTATTAACACCGATGTTTTGGGCTCCGGTTACCTCCTTCATTCTTTGTTGCCAGGCGCTGCAGTCAATGTATTCCAATCAGTTGCACGAGCATGAAGGCAAGATACGTCTTGTCTCGTACTAGCGATCAGTCAGTCCCGACGATATTAAGTCTACAAAATAAGTAATGCTCCGCTGGCACTGAGTGATTGAAAAATTGCTGCTTGGCGCACTACTTCACATTCTGGGTACGGCTTATTAACTTCCATGGTGCTAATTCTGCATGAAGTTTAAAAATTATTTCGACATCAATGGAGACAGCATTTCTCATAAAGTGCAATTCATGGTCCGTTGATGAATGCAGTCATGTTCGCCGTCTCGATTTTTTTCAAACATGTACGGACTCTACTGACAAAATGAGTATGCGCTTATTAAAGTGCCAATGCACTCGAGCCGCCACAATCTTACACTCTAGTAGGCGACCCATTCGCATTCGTTGATATTCATTGGCAGGACAAATGATACTTCTTCTTCCGTATTTAAGAGTAAATTTCATATTTGACAAATCACCCTAGCATATCCTTGAGATGGAGTTTACAGCGTATGGTTATTACCTAATTATACCGCAATGGTTATTACAAGGCACGGGTTGTACTAACTTTAAACAATCTTGTGGAATGCATCATTTTTTTTCAACAGTCTATACAGTAATGGTAATGGTAGTATTAGGGTTTAACGTAACTTTCAACAAGAAGGTGATTTGTAGAGACCAACGAAGATGAGACATGTATACCTACCCCGAGTCCAATATCTTACCCTTAGTAAGTAGAAATTGTATGCTTCAGTTTTTAAAGCATCAAAGTTCCCACAAAATGTTTCAGTGCAGTCTGTTGCTTGTGAGGCAGCTAAGCTCTACCTGGCTGCCAGTATTCATACTAACCCTACTTTTGCGTGCGGCAGTGTGGTAAGATTTATTTTTGTGGATCGCTCAAATGACTCACCACACATAAGGTGATTGGTACTGAAGCTACCATGCTAATCCAGTGGAGCGTGATACATCATGTCGAAGTAGAGGCTTTCTACAAGCCCGGAACGAATACTTACCATCACTCTAACATTTATGCACCACGAGTGACGCGCAGGGTAATTAAAAACCCCCGAACTCATAGCTGTGTGTCTAATGAGCGTACTTTATGGGACCTTCTGTTTCTTCTGCACGCCATTCTGCACAGGTTGCAAAGAGGATTACTTGCTATGATCCTTCGGGATGCGCAGATCATGACCAGCAATTACATAGCACTGGAACATTTTGGTCAGAATTATAAGCTCTATCTTTCCCATCAACATGCTACAATTATAGCTTGATTCAATCTTCAACTAGTATGGTCATACTAGTGTTGATATAACACCTCTGGTAGGTTTTGCTTTTTCTTTCTGTGTCCGTCAAAAGTCTTTCTTATCAAAAGCGCCACGACAAGAATGAAAATGATTAGTTACCAGGGAGACCAAACAAATGACCAGCCTCTGTATCATCGGGTCAGTGTCATAGTGGTTCTCTACTGCTGACATAGCTAGTCGACATTGCGACATCTGCTTCCCGTTTCGTTTATTCAGTAGCTTGGTGCGAACGCGTGGTAGCTGATATCAAAATCGATGTGTCGGACCAGGGGCTGGCGTCGTTCTATACAAGTAACCCTACAATCAGCGTCCTGTTGACGGTTTAAGGCCTGTCATGCGCTCCTCTCCAAGCAGCTCGCTAGTAATGGTGCCACGTGTGAGGTATCATTATCTCCTATTAGAATTGAGTAGTTGTCAAAGGACTGCAAGATTTCATATAATGAGCTCACAAGCTAATAAATTGCAATGCAGGAATTATATAGATCCATCGCAATATATATATATATATATATATAGATATATATATATATATATATATATATATATATATATATATATATATATATATATATATATATATATATATATATATATATATATATATATATATATATATATATCTATATATATATATATATATATATATATATAAGCAGTAGTATGCCCGGTTTTAGACACTGATAAGTATTGTACTCCTGTAACAAGACTTAAACATGAACCTGGAAGGATGTCAACCATTCACTTTGACAAACACAATTTTCCAGTTCAAAAGTATCAGTCACAAGTCCTAGAAATAGTACCCCCAACAAATCATCCTCGTCTACAGTCAAATCGATTCCTGGCAAATATTAATATAATATTTACCCTGTTAACGATCGGATTGTTCTTAATAATAACCCCTTTACAAAATTAAAAATTACTACAGTTACCATGGGTGCCCCACTCCGGATAATTCTCATTGGGCTTTCTTTGGCAAAGATGCAGCTTGTAATATCTGTTTCCCGTTCCGTGGAGTCAGTACTTTCTTGTAATTAATGGTTAGTAGCTGATATCAGACCAAAGACCGGTATCGTCTTGTGCCTCACAGTCAGCATTCCATTAAGGGTCTCATTTTGGGCCTACCATCTGCACTTTCCTGAGCTGCTGACCGTAGATGGTGTCATATGGGAGGTAGCATTATCATCTATTTCAGCTGAGAAGTTTTTTTTCAAATTGTGCAATGCTTTTGGTTTGGACAACACCTCAATTCATGAATTGCTACACTAGACAGAATGAAAATATGTGAAGTGCAATTGTTATGTAAATCCAGCGTTGAATGCTTTCGGTAATAAAGCGAGCAGCCTGCTAAGTGGCACCAAATATCCAAAACTGATCAAGTAAATCATACTAATGTAGCACTAAACGAGCGGCATTAAACGCTGTGCGTTTGTGCCTTCTCTTTTGTGTAGCAAACGCATATTTACTAGACATACTCGCAAGCCATATTGGGAAAATATGTGTACGTCACAATCAATGTTTGCCGGATCTGGAGGATTACTTGAACGAGTAAATTATACACCAGCTGTCGTGCAAACGTAGACGTCACACGAGCAATGAATCAATATATTTACACAGTGATGGCAACCTTCACAGCGTGCATTATAAACCCATACATATGTGAACGACGTGCACTGAGGGTGATTGGCAGTATCGACTACAGGTCAAGTACCAGGTAGTAGTACCAAGAGTCACAGCCCACGGACAAGTTTCTCGAGGTTAGGAAAACGATTAAAAGTGCCCTGGTATTATGTACAATTTATATATGAACATTCTAAAGCTTACAACCATACAATTGTAGTCCACAACCGACATTGACTCCATTTGCAATAAACATTAAGCTGTTTGCATAGGGAACTTAAAGATGTTATGCGTAAAGCCGCATTCAGTATCATTAATATTAAGTTACAGGAAAGAAAAACAAATAGAAATTACTCTTCCAATAAACATGCAATATTGACATGCGCGTTGCATTGGGCGAATTATACATGCTAATATAGTTTCGGTATTACCCACACTTTGTTAACGCTACTACAGATGACAATCATGTCACCGTTGCCACATGCAAAAACATAATGTAAGCAAGCAAGTAAAGTCTCGAGGATCCGCTAATGGCGCCAGTACTGCCTCAAAATGACTGTCGAATATTCCTGTGAGTAATCGTATTAAAGTTATTTGTTCCGGATTATTCAACTTGTGAGGCAAACTGTATCATGCATATAACAGATCACGCTCATATGTCAACATTATATCAATATAACTCGTGAGCATATTTGTCCCTGCAACACTGGGTCTTGAAAGTGGGCGCAAGTTGGTGATAACAGTTGTCATAACGAATGAACATTATTTCATTATTGATAGGTCCTGATGAGAAGAATCTTAAGGGTACGAACATCGCTTTATCTTACAACAATATATAAATAAGTGCGATATCAATATAACAGTAAAGGATACCAACCCTTAAATTATGGTTAATTTATCTACACTGTTAACACGGAACGCCGTAACCAGTGTCGTCAAGTAGATTCGACAGAACAAACAAGCTATTGCAAAGTTGTACACAGTTTTATGTTTAACATGGCAGAAGATAGATGCCGCTACTCAGTGAGCACACTAACAGACAATCATCGCGCCTGAACTGCCTTGTCTGGCAAACTACTGTGACGTTAGTTTTGTAATTCCCTAAACAACTCATCTGCAATCAACACCGCCTCGTCTCATATTCAACTGTTTTTGGCATGATCATTTATTCGCTGAATGCTGCAGCATACCATATGAAGCTTTATTTAATAAGTCAGTTTTTAAACTCCTTGTTATTAAATAATCACCAACAAGGGGTAAGCTTGTAATAAGGGTTTTGATAACATCTTTGCTACAAATTTGATAATTCAGCACATACAGTGCGTAAAACATCAATGGTCATATATAATGCGATGTTTAGTCCTCAATATTGATTATACGATGGCAACAAACTTGTGCCTTCGAGATGACCAGTCAACAACGGGCATATTATAACATAAATTATATATTAACTACGAACGCAGGTAAGTCAAAGTGCTCTCGATGCTGTGTAATTCATCTACATCTGTGTGGGTTTCCACGCCAGCTGTAACGCTAACAGCTTCTTAATACCTTGGGTATGTCAAACTCAATGGATTTCGCATAAATGTTTAAATGGCTTAACACCATCCACCTGGTATAATGCTTAGTATTCGAATCAATCAATCATGCAAATTTATAAAACACTTACAATAAAATATTCTTAATGCGAAAGTTACTGTCGCCAGAAATCTCCCACATGAACTTTTCCACCGTGCATTCCGAGAGTGTAGGAGAACTGATAAATCATGGTACTTCAGTCGCCTTCCGTAGACATCCTCCTCGATCACTGTAATGATTCCTGCTTTATTTTGTAGCGAGCAAATTACATGACACCAAACGACTGTGTTGTTGTATGCATCCGCTTAAGGTGCACCATAAACAATGAATGATTGCTCCATTGTATAAGACGCAAACAATAATGTACTTGCCTTTCAAGCCGTATTCGGTGTTCTTTCACTTTAAGAATTTAAAACCGCTTCCTAATGAGTAGCTAACTATGCGGCAAACTAGGACAATGCTGCATTAAGCTTTCTGTTAAAATAATAAGAAATAACCAACCATTTTGTTGGCCCTCGTTGAACTCGGCAAATGATGTCAACGTTGAACCCAAGCTGTGCTCCCTTTCAAAATCCCTAGGATCGAAGGTATCACCAAACAATGTCAGCTGATCTGCTTAGTTAATAAAATAATTGCCCGTCTGAGTATGGTACGACAGGTTACGGCAAACTTGAAGTATTCATAGGCACTTTCGATATCCCTAGGTAATCCTTCCCACACGGACAGGTTTTAGGTAGCAGAGCTGCATTCTCGAACATTGCCATTTAGTTCCATACATTTGAAGAGTTGAATGTTTGAATGCTTCTATGAGTTGCCCGCATGTTTTAAGGATCCAGCGGTCGTGAATAACGAATGACATAAATTATTACTTATTTACCATCATATCTAAATACCTGTCTAACCAATGTGGCGCACTTCTCTCATTAAAGTGATGCACAACCTTACATTATGAGCAATGCTTACTTTTATTAACAAAAGCTGAGTGAAACCCTGCTGTTAGGTGTCGCCTGTATCCGTATATATCTGCAGATATATATATATAGATATATATATATATATATATATATATATATATAGAGATATATATATATATATATATATATATATATATATATATATATATATATATATATATATATGATTGATATATATATATATATATACATATATATATCTCCTCTATATATATTTCCCTTCTAAATATATATATATATATAATTATATATGTATAGATATGTATATATTTTTTATATATATATGTAAATCTAAGTATATATATATAGGAGGACTAGATATATATATTATGTATATATATATATATATTTATATGCGTATATATATATACATAAATATATATATATATAAGAATATACATATAAATATATTTATTTATATATATATATATATATATATATATTTATCGAAATATACATATATGTATATATATATATGCATGTATTTATGAATATGTAAATATATATTAAATATATACATAAAAATATATACATATATATATATAAAGAATATATATATATATTCATATTTATTTACATATATATTTATGTATATATTTATACATATGTATATGTATAGGCATATACGTATATATATATAATATATATGTATATATATTTATATACATATATATATATATATATATATAATAAATATAATATATATATATATATACTTTGAAATCTTAAAATTTATATATATATATTTATATATATTGATTATTTATTTATATATATATATTGATTATATATATATGTATATATATATATACATGTATATATATGTATATATATATATATTTATATATATATATATGCATATATATATATATATGCATATACATATACATATATATTATGTATATATATTTTTTATATGTATGTATATATATATATATATATATATATATATATATATATATATATATATATATATATATATATATATATATATATATATATATATATATATATATATATATATATATATATATATATATATATATGTATCATGTCTCAAGCGTCTGTGCCTATGCACCCTATATCGGCATTGATAAATACTGCTTTGCCCTTCATCACGGCTGTAAATATGTTTTTGAAACTATCGACAGAATTTAATGCACCAATCGATCAAATTAGGTGCTTGGACGCTTTCAGCTTGCTGCATAAAACCGACCTGGCAAGGACTGACTATTTGATATTCACCAACCATACGCAGTCGCATGATAAGCAATAAATCATTTTTTTGACATTCAAGCTGTAAGGTTTCCAATAGTTTTGAAACAAGACCTGGTAACAAACGTTGTGATATTACACGGCTATGTTTAGTCGGATATTCATCGTAATCAACCTGCAATCTTGGTCTTGTAAACGTGCTTGATTGATCTATATGCGTTCTGATTCCGATCACTGTATCAGCGAATTGATATATCCCATGATGTTGCAGATGATGTACGTCTCTTATTTACATTATGCATTATGGCACCTTGACACTGACGTCAGATAGATACTGATGCAACCGGACTGCTCAATACAAACCGACACTATATCTTCTATTATTCAACCGCAATTTGGAAAAACCCAATTTTTGATGTCAGATGTCAAAGTAGCATGCAGATATACTCTCCATATAGCTACATATTTGTGGGACTTTTGATGCGACGCTTGATTAATTGGAGATTGTTGTTGCTCTTGGCAACAGCAATTACCGCCACAAGATTAACCGACCGAACAAGATAATAACTATGATTCTCTTAGAAATAACACGTTTGTTGTTCTCATTCCGGGTTATAATATAAAAGGCTTTAGATGCGCCATTTGCAAAAGGGCAAACTGAAGCGTAATATGTTATCTCGTAGCCAATATGATACATGCCACTTGGAATAAGCGCCTCATCCTCAAACCATAGTTATTCTGCACTACACTGAGTTCCGACTGCATTATATATATATATATATATATATATATATATATATATATATATATATATATATATATATATATATATATATATATATATATATATATATAAATATAATATATATATATGTATATATATAGATGTATATAATAAAATAAATATAGATATATATATAATTATATATAATCATTAAGCCAACCCTTTGACTGTCATAAAGTGCATCACAATTTTCCTCCAGTCCTTAACTGAGTTTCCTTATAATTGCGCCACCAATTTGATGATTTCGCCTATTGACTAAAAAGATTCGGATTACATTACAGTTTTTACAACGAACCAATAAAAAGTTTGAGAGTAGGCTCAATTGAACCGAATGAATATTATTTTGCAACATTTGTCCAATTATGTTTTAATACTAGGTCATTATTCTTAAAATTCTACCGCAATTGCTAATCGAGAACGGTGCAACGCTTTTATTGAGGACGCTATTTCGAATGTTTGCAAAATGTTAACATTGAAGTGTGTCAATGCTATATGTTTACCGATGAAAACAATGTCGCCGTCCGATATTCGTGCTTGTTGCTCAGAGCCACATGTTGCTCGTATACACGCTTAGTGGAAAGGCTTTTGGTTAACGAGTTCAAAGCGAATAGATCATTATAGCAAAATATATATAACATGCAAGCAGTAAGCGCTTGTGCAATTGATCATGAATCAGAAGCTTGGACACATGGCGCTACTAAACAAAAGGAGACGTAGTCATGTTCATAATAAAATATTACCCGAAAGTGAAGCAATAAATAAGCAGGTCATGTCGCTGTTTGCTTAAATATTGTAGTCATTTATGGTCTGCAGTGATACAAATTAGACCATTAACTACGGCTACAAGTTGCCTATTGATATAAGACAATGATGAGAATTTTATTTCAGTAAGAAGACTACACATCGGTCGCATTACTGCATTTACATTCTTAAAGCTAGGGAACATATCCATGGGAAAATCAAACGTAGGAGTAAAATGGCTGTTATTAATTGAGGCTTGATGTTCCTTTGACCGAAAGTAACAACAAAACAAGTACTTGGCTTTTGCTAAACAGTGCGCATTACTGAAGTCGACACGGACAATTTATCTTGTAAAAATGACAAGTTGTAGTAACATTGTCTGGCGGTTGCTTTAACACATTTGGCTTCTTTGTGTCGATGGATAAATTGATGACTAACAAGGCAGTTCCATTTAGAAAAAAAAAACCCCCAAACGGCCCCTGAATTCAATAGAAAGCACTTGCGCAAGCGTCCAGTCACACAAAAACACCTTAGATATAATGGTAATTGCCGAATTTATTTAGCTCCTGTCCCTGGGTCTATTTATGTGAGTCTTATGTGTGCACACATAAGAACTCGTAAATACCCATGCAAGGATGTCATATGTAATTCACATATTTCAGTCGCTCCTCCCTGGTAATACACTTTGTGCGTTTTTAACTTGAGAGGTGCTAAGTTCATACTGTCTTGTCACTGTGCCTGGTGTTGATTTGCAATTACCAACAGTTTCAAATGATGCTTAAGAAGGTAGCAAATGTTCTTATGTACATTGTATTATAGTCCATCAACATGTTATGTGGGAGCAGTTTTACTCGCCACTTGTTTAACGTATTTCATTAGTCATAAATGGTCAATTAGTGCCTGCAATGGCAAACAAAACATGGGCTCAAGCAAGGAACCTTCTGGCTGTATTTTATGCCAAATACTCGCAAATAGACCATTTCGATGTGTAGTCATAGAGCGCTTGCATATCTCACCCAATTTGATGCTTTTTATTGCCAGTCATTCATCTGGCTCTATGTCTAAGGCCCAGACAGACGTAGTCTTTAGGGTGTGTATGAATAAAGAATAGCACGGATTTCAAAACATGTAGAATACTGTAAATAACGTAGTGTGTGAAATAGGGTATTGAGTCTTATAATACGGTCTACTGAGGAAGCATTCAAGCTGCCCAAGAAAGGTGTGGTGAAACCTTGAATCAGGGCCACACAATTTTGCGTTTCTAGTTAGATATGTTCTCTCTTTTGAATATTCTACAAAACCCATCTCAAATAGAAAACGGGCATTTTATAAATATATATTCATGTACGTCTTTCTGAAATTACTGTTTATGGTCATTGACAAAGCTCTTAAAAACTTTGGATGAATCAGGCCAATTAGCTTTCCCTAGACACTTGCTTATTATCGCGCTTGTTTGCGTCCATTGTACCTATTTGTAAGTGGCTAATGTTTGAGTTATGAAATATCTAGCGAATGTATTATGCTATGAGAAGCGCTATTGTTCAACTTATGATCAACGATAATTGCACCGATAAGATTGAAGGAAATATTTGTTAAAATGTTCGAACACGTATTCAATGAAAGTTCCGATTCCTTGCCTGCAATATGTTAAAAGGCATTTGAAAGAAATTTGATAAGACGACTTAGGCATCATATAACACAACAGTGGCAGTGGTGCGAAGTCATACTCAGCAATGTTGTAAACATCGCATTTAAGCACACAGTGTCAAGTCCATTTTGTCGGTGCTGTATAGGTAAGAGTCTGTGCAAGGGCTCTCCTATGTCATTATATTTTGAGCATCTGTTAATTGCGGTATATTCAAAATATTTCAGCATGCCAATACAGAAACATGAGTTCAACGAGACATGAAATAGTGCGATAAGCGCGGCCTCACTTCTCATACATTGTCGCCTTGTTATAAGATGTTAGAATAAAATGCTATAGGTTACTTCACGGAAAACTATCAAGTAAGATTGCACTTGTGAACAGTTGCTTGGCATGGATGAACATATATCAAACAGCAAGCTTGATAAAAAGAAGACAATTCCTAACATTCATTGTATCTTAATTGTCATGGCCGTATAACTGTTCTATCTTATTCTAACTCATTAGTCGGTACTACTGTAAAGCATCTTCTTGTCTCCGTGAGATCTCGGTCACGTCCTAAGACATTGTACCTAATAATTTTACATATCATAATTAATTGATTGAAGCAGAGAGTCAAGCCAGAGGATTACGTACCTTGATACTTAACTTGGACCCATCGCAGCTGCAAGCATGTTGAGCACTTTTGACGCACCTTGGTTTATATTGCATCAGTTGTAGTAGCTCGTACTAGCTTTGATATGGCTCTTAATCATGGAAAAGGCAAATGGGTCTTGGCAAGGAATCACATGACCATTTTCTAGTTTTCATGCTGTTTCGGACATATTAGAAAATAAACCATAATTGCGGGTTTTAGATCATTTATTGTACATTACATGTATTTTGATAAGGACTCTCGGAGAGAGGCCTACAACAATTTGATGGAGATCTCTTAGATTTGTCAACACCAGTAGGTTTGACAAATGAAGCATTAGGGGAATGGTAACTTCGACATTTAAAACAAATGGAGGGCTTCAATCCAACGAATCGGAGTGGTTTGCCGTATTTGATCCCTACCATTATAGTAAGGGGTTTTCAGCTTTCTAACACGCTCTATCACATTGTCTCTATTGGCATCAGTTTTTCTCAAGAGGGCATCTGCCTCTATAGGATACCATGAAATAACGTATACCCGATACTAGATCGACTAAGAAACCTCACGATAATAGGTATTGCCGCAGAAATACATGACAAAACACCTCAATCAGGAAAACTCAAGCGAAAGATGCCGCGTACTATTCGAGTGCTGGAACGGTGCCCATATTCCAGCCATTCAACTAAGCATCTTAAACAATGTTATTGACGCTGCAGCAATTGCTACCCTGGGGTTGGCTTGTTTGCTTGGTCTATTTGCCGTATCCAACAAGTGAACAATATCACAAGAACAATAATGAGGAATTGAAGGCTTGCTCAAACAACATTATGTTGCCTACAATACCGAAGACAGGAGAGCCGGATATATCTAAAGCGTGATTAGTATTGTGTTTGACGATATACCACGTTGCGTCAACTTGCTGTGTTTCCAAATTCTTGATCCAACCTAAAACTGGTAATGGTGCGCCGACAATTTACTCATTATAGGGTCTATGTGCTCAAATTATGATATGCCATACATACTCAGTGGTCGCTGTAGTACTACCGTGTATTGCATCTTTAATGCGAATGGTTAATCTTCGATATGTATTGTTAGGCTATTTTAACCCTTGATTGAATTTAGGTTCATTTTTACATAGATTTTAAAGATCAAGATTATTGACAGTTCAATTTTGAGTTTTAAAAAGTATAATCGGCTCACGACAGGAATGAAACTGACATAAAATAGATTTCACTCTGCAAGCATGGGTTCAATTGCCGGTACATAGTACATTCGCACATTTCGGCAGACATCATGACCCGGACAGCCTTTACTTATTGAAAAACGTACTCAACTAGGGTTTAGCAAATATGACCAGAGCAAACCGTCTCTAGGCCGTGAATAATGGATATAACTTAGTCGGACATTTTATAATCAGTTTAATGGTGTACTGATTGTACCTTTATATGTTGTTGCCGTAAACGCCGCTAATAATGGGTTACTTACAGCAACGGATATATCAATTTTAATACCGTCACACAGGCAGACAGGCCCATGGAAACGCACAAAACTACGCTCGGTCGCCAACACGTGCCTCTTCGGCCCATGTGAGTCTCTTGAGGCTCTCGGAAACAGCAAATGAATATATGATGTCCCGTTAGCAACTAAATGCTGAACTCAGTGACACCCTTCTGCGTCTGTCCTACTTAACCGGCTGATCTTAGCCTCCCTTGGGTCTAACGTTGTCAGTTGAGTCATCAATCTAACAAAATACTCGTCATGTCATAGAATGATCGTGCAAAATGCATGGAAAATATTGGGGAATTGCTCTGGTAAAGTGGTTTTTCTACAGCTATGGTGACTTGCAACCGTTTAATAAACGACTGTTAGATGAAGTTATCACCCGAAAGTATCGTCTATTTATTTACAATGCATTCGATTTTTACAACGCAATTAGGATATAACGGCTGCGATTTTTGACGCGTTTGAGCATGATTTAAAATGCAGCAGTTATTTATCCATGTTTGCATAAGGTGGTTATAAATAGTAGTAATCTATTTGATAATTGAGTCGGCAATCACGCCTTGTTAAATGCAGGACATGTAAGATAATGGATGTGCACATAGCAACGTGAGCGATCGATTGAGGTTGAATATATATCCTAGCAATATCTTGTCTGGTATGCCTTGTTACAACCGATACTGATCTTACTCATATTGGAGATCTCGGAACGGTTGATGTCTTCCTTATTGCCCCAATTATCTCAACAATAACATTCAATTTCGAGGCCCTCGTATCGATTGGGTACGAGTAGTGGCCATATAAATCGGTTTAGATGATGTAAAGTGTATTTGTTTGTATCGGAATGGTGGATGGATAACTTGATAGCAGGGGTCAGTAATTATTTTGTGGTAAGGTATACATTATGAATTGTTCCACATAAATATTGTATTTTCAAGCTGACTTGTAGTGAAATTCTTGTCACTTCTACTTCATATTGAAACAACTAATCTGCCGCTATCTATCGATAAACAAAAAAACCTTCCCAACATCATGTTACTAGTAAGTCTACAACCTTTGTAAACAATTGGATAATGTAATTCTATTTGTCGTTACGGTAGGAGCGTATGATTGTAATAATATGAACGTCAGCCAAGGGGTTGTATTTGCATTAACTCTGGCACCTACTTATGGAGGTTTGATTATTCAATTTAAGCATGTAACGTGCCTAAATACTGCATGAGGTGCGCTTCTGTGCAATCCTATCTTTATGCAATCTCGCACATAACACTGACCAATGTAAAAGCCTTGGCGACTGTGCAGTGCAAAATTCCCTGTCAAGCGGGTAGGTTTTATTCAGGGTACTTCCGCACGAATAGCATGGTGCCTTAAATGGAAGGTAACCATAGAAACAAGGCCCCCAGTGTAGTGTTAGGATTTTGCACAATAAATAACAATGCCAGTTGATGACAATAACAAAACGCTAATTAATGGTTGCAGAGTAGCAATCATCAACTCTTAGCCAGCTCCAAATAAGATCTGATACATGGTGTCTGGTGCGGAAAGATTCCTGAGATTCTTGTCACTGCATTATCTTAAAATGATTGTTTAAATCATAACAATATTTAAAAACACACACATCGTACTATAAAACACACACCTTTCTCATTAACAGCAAGGATAATATTTACTATAACGTATTGTTTATCAATCGCTTGCCAATTTATTATCACGTCTAGACCATCACTTCAATGAAGTGCAAAGGAAAATAATGACCACAAGAGCTGCACCTGAGTTATTCGTCAATAACAAAAACGTTGTTAATTGGTATGATTAAATTGAACGAAAGACTAGACGTTTGTGCGCCCCTTTTGTAGATCGACAGCGCCATCGAATTTCAAAGATCTAGCTTTCTGTATAGTAATTGTATTAAGTTATCAATGCTCGATTTCAAGACGTCTAAAAAAAGATCTGACTGGATATTGCTGTCTTATCCCGAAAGGTTAAAAAATGCCACTAGCTCTAGTCGTGACCTAAATTTTGGTAATTGTAATGTTGGTCACGTCCGATTTAACACCTCGTCCCTCATCTCCTGACAATAAAGGAATTAACTAACGTTATTTGTAACTCTGTTTTTTGCAATGCTTAAGGACAAAACGGAAGTCACTATTCCTTTGGTCATCGTTCGCGCGGCGGCTTTCGCTCCCTCGCATCTTAAAATGCAAATTGCCAAGGTCAATGTCACAACCCAAAACGCTATTACTTGTCAATCTGGTAGGAACAGTACTGCTTATGTCTGCTATGGTATAGTTGCATAACATCACCACATCACGATCTATATTTTGACTGTTACTGATACCACAATATTTATATGAGAAAGTTGATATGTGTTAGATATGTATGCTATGCGTTAAAATATAATTCTGCTTGAAGATTCGTGCTGTTTAAGAGGCGCATTGGCTAGATGGCAACTACATAGTACAAGAATAAACATCGGCTGTAGTATAGAAAAACCAATATTTTCGAATATTGCAAGCAAACATTGCTGCAAACGCAGAGCACTACTAACAACTAACTGATGTTACGCAGCAGAGATCTGTCGTTACGCGATTTTGATCACAACATAACGTGATTATTTGAGTGCAACGAGAATATTGAATCGATGTGAATGGTGCTCAACACAATTGTCATTTAATAAAGTTACCTCCACCATACTTGACCAAAATTTCAGGTCAATTGATCTTGGGAGCATATGCTCGTTCATGAATCGCAGTGGATTTGGTTGCTCATTGGGCGTAAGATGATGAATTCCATACATTGATTAAGATGATTTGTTCTAGACCAACGCAATCTTGTTATGCCTGTATATTCCGAAGTGACTCTATTACCGGGTGTCTACTATTCAATTACAATGGTCATGGTAGGAATGGTCTCAGCTTGCTAATCTCTGGATGCCACACGTGCTCCACCTGGCGTCTCCAACCAACCGCCACCCACCCCCCTCACCCTCGAACCAGCCATCACTTACACTCCAACCAGGTGACCAGTCGTGATCAATGAATATAGTCCATGCGTCTGGTTGTGGGGAGTGGTTGAGTTCCAGAGTGGGAATAAAAGATCGGACATTTGAGACCCAAAAAAAGAGGATCTTGCCAGAAAGTGACGGAGAGGTACAAGAGGTACATAAGAGGTACATAACCGGCGATTAAACATTAATCTCACTAAAGCACACTGCCGGCAGCATAGCAATTTGTTCTCGCTGACTATTATTTCTTTCCATCAGTACAAGATAAAAACCGAGATCTGATTAAGAAAAAACGTTTCCCTTAAATGTCATACATCTGAAACGAACGATTAGTTCAACCACGAGGAAAGAGCCACAAAATTTCCTTGGAGGACGTGTCTGTTCTGTTATTCCGTGTAGCATGCAGTAATAGTTTTACGCACACACGCATGCTTTATGTGTTTTCAATGCCAGTGTGGACAGTTACGTACTTACGCCATTCCCACAAACGTTAAACAGTAGAATTACGAACTACCATAGTAATAGGGAATCATTTAGTCTCATCGAAATGGCATTTGTACTGCGCATTGTATTACGTCAGACGATTTACAATGGCTCCATCAACCAATTAAGATGTCGAGCCTCCACTTACAGTTGTGGTCCACATGAGGTAACGTATATGGCTCTGAGAGAAAGTCGCTTTTTTTCTCATTTCAGGGGTATGTTTTCGTGTAATCAAATGCTACAACGCATTTCTAGTGCAAGATCAAAACGAATTCCTGGATAAAGAATACCTGGAGTCATAAAGAATACCTGGAGTCACTTCCGATTGGCATGTATAATCAAATAAGAAAGTTTTTGCATGTTAAATTGCATATATGAATGGTCCCCTGCTAAATGTTTCCATAGACGTTTCTCGAAGAACTGGTCTGACGCATGTGTATCGGCTGATTACTGATGCCAATGACGGTTTAGATGGTATAAAGCTATGCTGGGCTAAGAGCTTTTATTAACACCCTCACAGGGAAATATACTAGCTTAACAAGGTCATTTAAAATGAATGAAAAGGTCAATTATTTTGCATGAATATGTGCCACGATCGTCACCAGAGGACAGCTTGAATGTCTGCAGCAATGAAGGGCCGGTAAGTTAGCCCAGGAACCCTATTATAATCGTAGAAGATTCCCAATACCTTCCATCAATTTAGCAGGACTTCCCACTTCGATAAATAAGCTTACTTAATGGCTTCCATTTACTAAGTAGGTGTTTCTTTTCGCGAGCGTGTTTGTTCATGGTTGATCTACCGACCATGTTTGCTCCATTTACTACCACTTGACTAATTGAATAAAGGCATGTTGATAAGTCTTTTCATGCGTGCTCAAGGCCAGAAGCCAATTTGCTGAAGTACAACGGATCGTGATATGTACGATGCACACTGAGTGGTAGTGTAAGACACGCATTATAGACGACTGTTAACCATTACGGTTTTGTTGATGCCCGTAATAAACTTATTATTCTCAGACGTTACCGGACTTTCCAGCCATTTATTGTACAAACACCTTATTCATATATCCAATATGATGCGTGGTGATTGATGCTTCAAACGAATCTGAGTGCGCACATCCTTTGAGGATTAATAATGTAAAATGGCTTTGTTACTCCACATCAGTTCAGCGGTGTGAGCGTTTAATATGCAACGAGAATATGCTATATTTATATTTTCTTTCGTAGCAAAGTGTACAACTCTGCTTACAAAATTCCCGAGAATTCTGGGATTACAGATCCATATGGGGAAGTAAAGGATGCTCCCACGTGTTGCAACCGCATTTATTCTCGGTAATTTTTTAAGCAGAGCAAATATGAGACAGGCAGAATTGTACACTTTTACTACAAAAAAAATATAAATATAGCATATTCTCGTTGCATATTACATTAACCCATCCACGAATCAGGTTTTTTGAGACGGTAAGTACAGTTGGATATCGCAGCCGTATTTATAAAAAGAACTTAACTTGTTGAGTTAATTCACATCTAAGTCAGATAGGGAGCTGACTTAAGTTCGCAAGCTCTAACTTAAAAGCTAATGTATCCAACAAAATGACTGCACAAGAGCATGCATGTTTTGAAAATAAGCACTTTTTTAACCAAAAGATCCACATTATAAGCCTGCAAGTAGTTTTTTAAAAAAAGGAGCAGGCATTTCGTCAACGATGGAAGGGTCGCCTTAGACGGGCTGTTATTTCCAAGTGAACACGTTCAGATCAGCATTAGGCATAGTTTGTGGTTTCAAAATAAATAAGATAACTATGAACGGATGCTACAGATGCGTTTCCTAAACATCATTAAATCGAACAGCGTTTCACTTTTAATAATATTAAATTCAAGGAAAAAATGCACCAATCCCTCAAGACCATGTATCCACATCGTGATGATGTGGCAGACACAGCCACAGAAACGCTACACACCATCAACCAGGGATTTGTGTAAGCGATAAACACTCAGAACAATGTGTCAAAGACAAAGGTGTGCAATGATCGAATTTCGCACGAATTCCAACGGACTTTTAAACATCTCAAACGCAGCAATAAGTGGTCGAAAGTGTTTGTATTCGTCCCGGAAAAATACTGTTAATAATGCCACTATCGTTGATGGGATTATTGCCCACTCGTGTGAGTAATTGCGAATATATTGCCGATTAATACACCTAGTGTGTGTGTCAATCGTCTCATTACTGAACATTGGTTCATCGTACCGTTTGCAAATAACTTGTGGGCATGCAAATGGATTGTACTGCGGTTGCTCGAAGTGCTGTGGAATAAGAGTTAATTAAACTCGTGAAACATTTGATATTGTATAGAGGGATTGAATTACCTCAGTTATAACTTCATAACATCTGTGGTCATGTGTATTTATATTTATTTTTGCAAACAATAACGACGGTAGTCTATTATTAACAAAGTCGTAGACTAGTCAGTTATCTCAGTTCCTTCGAAATTGTATTAGATTTTCTGTCGAACGAACCCTAAACAATGTTCTTTTTGGTAAGAAACAAATTTTAATTGCGATGGTATATGTGTTTAATGATAGCCATTCATTGGTGTTTGCTGCTCAAGTGAGGTCACTAAGTTATTATTTACACAGTGAAGCTTCGGCTTGCCATTTCCCCGGAAGTTCATTGCTCGAGTTCACGTGTATTACAAATGGTCAACTTACTCATTCGTCCGTACTAGTTTCTTTTGGGAATCGAACCCTTGCTGACCTGAGTAAATGAGAATTTAATTACCTGCGCAGCCAGTCACTCGCCAATTAATATTTCTGCTGGCGGTTTTTATCGTAATTGATAGTTCGTGAAGCTGGCCCGAATCACCACTCATTAAACAATTTTATTTGTTAATTAGAAAGTAGGAGTATCGTTTTCGTTCTCTGTTAACAATCATTAGATGTTTATACACAACCGAACGATTAAGGATAGCCGTTTGTGACATAATATAATTTCGCAGAAGCGCGTGCTGCACACAAACTATGATGGTCAAATTACCTATGATCGGCATGGGAATGCATCCTTACCACTAGCATATCAAATTAGCTCTCTGGTCACGCACACTACACTAATTACCCTAGTGCCTTTGGTAGCAAAGCCATTTACATTCACCTTTAGATATGCACCTTGTCGTCTTATATAAACATACAATAAATCCGCTATCAGTTTCTGGGGAACTCATGCAAAAGTCAAATCATGTCAGCATTAGCAACCAGCGTACTGTTTTATTCGAGTGGCAAACTGACAGTAAAATCTCATGAACGCGTGGCATAGCTAATTAGTTGGCGCAGCTAAGACGTGCTTCGCCATTGAAATAGAGCCAGAATCGCGAAAGACAGCTTACGCATGCATTTAAACTAAATTAAGCGAACATCAGTTACAACTGACTTTCGATGTAGCCAGATTAAAATGCTGCCATATGATAACATAGGTAAACGCTCGAACCTGCCACAGTACCAATTTATTGCATAATATTAATAACGGCCAACGACAAAAAATGATATCACTTTGCATTGTACACCCACACATTAATTCAATGCCAAAGCGACAGGATGCCAAAGCGGCGGTTTGCTAGGCCCAATGAGAACATAGCATGTAGGTTGGAAAGAGCGTTTCACACTCATTGAGCCGCTCAATGTTAGACCATAGATTGATGATATATACTCGTTATCTTTTGTAATGCGTGCTACATATTTTGGCCTTCAGAAATTTAAAATGTTAAGTCCATGTCAGTTCACCACGCCGATACAGCGCTATAGCATTGTCGTGTAATCTAAACCACTAGGAAGGAGCCCAATGGGTTACTCGTTCTTTCTAATGATTGAAACCGATGCATATTGTACAATGCAACCGGGTCGGAAATCTTGCACCGAGCCTTACAGCGGTGGCAAATTTCCGACCCGGATGCACTCGGCTTTTGAAACTTACGAACAGTTCGTAAGCAAGCCTTTGACCGGCTGTATTTTGTTCCTCTTAGTTCATCTACTGCTTTTACAACAACGATGTATAAAGCAAACATTATTATTGATAAATACATTAAATGCATAATGATTCATCAAAGTACATGTACGTTCTAAACACATCATGAATATTGATCTTAAATGGCTAAGGCATAACATCACGACCCCACATTGAGTGGCCGCACGTTGGTAATTTGTACTTACAAACTGAGTGAAAACAATGAATGATTGACCAAATCAATTCTTCCAATATTCACCCGAAAAGCGAATACGGGGCGATTTCGGATGCCCATTACATTAAGGTATCCACGAATAGCTAAATAAGCACGAGGACAGCACGAGAATGAATGCGCCAGATTAATGTGTTACTCATGAAATCGCATTAATATATTCCTCACTATGTAACCAGAAGCAAACAACTGACAATCCTATTTGTTCTGCGTCTTAAGCTGCAAGAGACTACAGTAGTAAGTCCATGGTTTACGATAATTTTTACATTCTGATCATCTGCAGTAGTTACCAAGACGAATAAGCCTTCGTGCAGCGCTTTAGAGTTGTCACCACTTCATCGTCATAACCATCCTTATCATCATTGCAAACATCAGGATATTATCATTGCCTCAATCACATTCATAGTCATTAACTTAAGTTATTAACTTTAACATAATTGGTTTAAAATTAAAAACATGTATCACCGCAATGAAATGAGTCAAATATATGACAGCTAGTCTTCCTGAGCTTTTGCAACCCCATTTTGCGGATACAGAATCATATATGTATTCAATGAATGAAATGACACCAAGTTAACTGATTTTAAATGGCATCAAAGTGGTTCCTTCAACGACTCAGGCACACCGTGTCAATTATTACGGTACATGCAGCAGCCTGGTCAGAGGATGGGCGTGCCAAATAAGATAGTGGGTATGTATGAGGAAAGCGGGTGGGGCCGTAAGGTGACACGAAGGTCACTCATGGGCATGACTGAGAGTGCCACGTTATGATGACGGACAATGTTGTGGCACAAAGTAGTTTTGACACTCAACACTTGCCTGCGATTCGGGGTGATTTATTGAGCTTGGCCTGGTTGTTTCAATCAATTACGCAGCGAACCCTCCAAATGAGAACCAATGTCACAGGATCAGGATTGTCGGTATCTATTGATCTTTCATAAACAAGGCTGCTAAGGTTTCGAATTTGGTCATGACCGTTTAACTGCACAACGTGAAATCATACCGTTTGAATATCTTTAACAGCTCGAATAAAAAGCGCCCTTATCTAAAAAAATGGCAGTTGAAAAGGGACTGAGAGAAATTGACAAACGTTTTTATTAAAGATTTAAGCATTCAGCAAATGTTCCAATCGGAATTAATAACTAAATAATATCATATCTCGACCTTCAATGATGTTGACTGGCTGGCTCATTTCCCATTCTGTCTATTTTAAGGAGTGACCGACCTTCTCATTATAGGCTAATTGAGAAAAATATAATGATCGAGGTTAATTTGTTCTCCATTCTCCTGTGGTCGGTGTAAATTCACCAATCAGGCTAATTTACCGCAGGTGGATGAGTTCAACTTGAATAGCATTGTTCTATTGTGAAATATAACTGCGAATTATGGCCGTTGTCAGACAAGGCCATGCCTCTCAAATCTAGAAAGAATGGTTGCTTCTCTACATTGGACTCATTCAACCCTTGATAGTGCGGCGACATGATTTTGACAAGTATATAAATGGTTGAACCCAAGCAATAGTAGTGCGTCTATTTCGAGAGGCCAGTGTGAAAATATAGAGTTGCCTGTAATCTTCCTCTGGTTAATATACTGCCAAGTGAATGAATGTTACGTTAAATGTGAATCCTTATGCACTACGATATTAATATTGCTGCTGATGCTGGTTGAAGTGCAACTGGTATATAATGGATCAACTTAAGACTGATTATATGTCCTACATGTGCCACATTGAGAGTCCGACTTTAAGGACCAGCATTAAGTAATTTAATGACTACTTTGATATGTGCTCATGTGGAACAAATATAGAAGAGGGAGTATTATACGTGATCATGGCATATTTCAAAAAAGTACATGCCCCGTCCCTCATAAATCCAATGACCGGCAAATATATATGTAACTTTATTATGATACGATATAATAAGGTCATTTATATTTGTGGATGCTAATTACGCCAGTCGGTGTAACCGGTAGGACGAAAATAATGCTTATATATTGCAAACAATTTAACCATAAATTATGAATATATAAAGTACCATTAATATGAGTACAGATAGTGCTCATGCAATGTGGTGGAAAAATGATCACGATTCCTGAAAATACATATCACTTATTTTCTAATGCCATCAAAATTTCTTGATGAATCGGAGCCATGATAGTGTGTTTGTGACCAACTTGTTATCAAAACTTATAAGTTATATAACCAATTATAGAGGTGTTAATATCTCTCAATTTATCGACGGCGTAATTTTTCAAGGCTGTACTTGGATGGAATCGTGCAGTGCATGCACAGTCGAAATGTTTTAAACAGAGATTCTGCGGCGGAAAAACAATCTGTATGCTCCAGGGTTCCCGAAGACAAATGAACTGTGGTATTGTCTTTCATTCTCTAAATTAGGTCTTTATCCACAGGGTGATTACGTTCACGGCTTATGTAATGCTCGGGATCAGCCTGTATATAACTATTTGCAGAAATGTAATGACATTGCTGCAAATCAAAAGGAGGATTGTGCCTACCTCTTATGCCGCGTGACAATGGTTTCTGAAATCATTATGGAAGTGAAAATAATGGCGAAGCCGCTAGAAAGTTCAATCGTTTAGCTTGAACATTCGTTAATCGCAATTAACTTGGTAATACGTCACACATAACTACATACTTGATAACGCACGCATTATTACTGACAGCTCCGCACAAATATATGTAATGGGAGCGGACAGTTTTATTTCAAGTTCATGGCGGGAAATGCTCTTCAAGATGCCAATCGACCACAGAGCCTAAATATACCAGCTTCTTTGTAAGGAACCATCAAACAATGATAAAGACATGGACTTATTTGTATTGTATTCCCAACCGTCTCAAGAGTATGTCGTCGTAACAAGAGGGTGATACCGCCAAAAAGGTAAGATTAGGTCTATACCTGTTTAGTAAGTGACGATTAGCCAGCAAGACGGTTGATGGGAGTATATGTTATGCGGTTAGTAACAAATAAAGATTGTTGGCTGGCGTAAACGACAAATTAACTGCTGTTTTACATACTTGGCATACTAAACTATTATACCAATTGTGCATATGATGCTGTGAAGAACTCTGATCCGATATCAACCCAATGATTGAGACTTCTCAGTCGGTTCCGAAGATAACGATTAAGTACCATGCACTTTATTAACAGCAGATGTTTAACTTGACGCCTAAAGTTCTGCACAAATGTCACAATTATAATGGTTAAGGCAAATAATGAGAACAACACGACATTTTGTAAGTGGATATTGGTAATGCGACGGAAGGTACATTCGATAAACTTAGGCAACAGAATAGCCTGAATACACTCTTAATTGGATTCTTCTCTTACTTCGCAATTCAATCAATCAATATAGGTGGAGACGCCAATTGAAAACCCCCTGCCCCCGGTTATTTAAAGAACCGTTTGTATCAAAGCAAGGGACAGCAGTTAAGAGAGCAAAAACTACAGTGGGGTTACAGTGTCTATTTATACCCTGACAGATAAACTGTACAATTGTACATTGATCGCTTAAGTTGAGCCGCAAAGTAAATTGTAATCGCATACTCGTAAGCCATGATAATAATCCTATTTCCTCTTCCAAACATAACAGAAAAACAGGTATTGTCGGCAGTAGCACCGCACCAGTAACTTAGCGATGCCACTCCGCTATAACAGAGGTTTATTGAAATAATTATCATTACGTGTCCTACTTAACTAGACTTAATCACTCACGTTGCCTTGTGTTAAAGAGCTTACAAATGACTCCAATTTACTAGAAGAGTTGCTCCGACCATCGTTCATCGTACCTAAACAGACAAAGTTTAAGAGCTCCTACATTGATTTCCTTGCACTAACGTGGTGCCCCCTACACATTAACACAGTACGGGACAGTTTATAAGCAAATTGTCTTGGTATATATTTACAGACACAGTTGAAACACAATGTAAAATATGTGGCATACGCATGCGGCCAAATGTACTTTTCTTTTTGGATAGACATTGCGTTGTTCCGCAATAGTCTATGCACATCCGGCAATAATGACCGATTCCAGGATAAAGGTTAATTTCCGAACTGCCATTTAATGTTATCAACTAAAATATACATTAGTTGCAACCGCGACGGCAATAATGTTTGGCTTAGGCAAAACTGTACATTTTCAACTTTAGCATACTTTATCCCGTCCATATGTTAGCAGCTCCAGTTAAATAAAAGCAACACAAACGACATTTGGCGTGTGAAGCAGCGATGTTAAAGACTGCAATATTGTTTAATTTGAAGTCATCAAATATTAAAGATTACATGGACGTAGCATGAGGGCAGGTCATTGTCTGCTTCTGAGGAGGACTCAGATAAAGTGAGTCATTATATTAGTGATACAGTGATAGGTAGTTACTCCTAAAGAGGGTGTGAATTTGGTCATAGTATTTATAGGCTTTAACATTTGGCTGAGGACGGAACCATTGACATTCATTAGCAAGCTGACCCAATAGAGTATCGTGAGCTCAAATCTAACCCCAACTCGTGCGATGCTGTCATTGATCATGCACAAACCGTTGATCCCAATCAATTTGATGTCATCTGCTTCATGTTATCATACCCATAAATTATAAAAAAGACCCTTTTTCAAACAAGACTTATTTACGTTGATCTATTGATGCGATACATATAGTGTGCCAAATGTGGAAACTTGTCCATGACAGTATCTGTGATATCCCTGACGGCGCTAAGCGAGAAACGTTACATTACCACAGCATAATGTCGCTATTTTGCCCATGCAATTTGATAAAAAATGCACAGTTTATTAAGTGTGAGTTTATGAAAGGAAATAGAGTGAATTGTGGCCGAGCAGCAAACATATTTTATCCGAGATAATTTTGTATAAATTGTTCGGAGAACAGTTCAAAAGCGTCACAAAGCCTATCTTAATGACAAGGGCAGTATGTCGAATATTGGGCCGAACCATTACACACAATTACAAACTTAAGTGACAGCAAAAAAACATTCAACTCTAAGTATCATGGAATAATTATCTCAGTGGGTTATCGTTTAGGATGCCCTCTGCAATTTCTCACAAAGAAGCTTCAGGAAGCTAGATTGATGTAGGAGTGGGAGCTATAATCACCGTTACTTACGGCTCATTCCGCAAATATTGCTTTTCAAATAATGTATATATATGCATTTATAAATGAAAAATTATGATATGATTCTGTACAGTGGTTTTTTTTCATATTTGTTGTCTACTCAACTTCATCTTTGCGCGCATACATGTTTGTTGCCGTTTGAAAAATATTACTTGTGAAAATATATCACGATAAGTGAAACTAGGGCAGCCATTAATAACTTCAACTCCGCTGAATTATGCAACATTAGCAATTTGACCCAATGGTGATTAATCTAACTAGTTTATGGTAGTTCATTTTGAGCACAATATTATGATAAGTTCATATTGCCGGCTGTGTAGTGCCAGTATTACTAGAAACGAGCGGCACCACATACATTCACTGATGTAGGATCCTCGTCAAGAGAGAAAATGAAGCATCAATTGTGTCACTGCAGCACAAGGTGCAACGCAGAAATGCTGATCGACAATTGAGGTGATTACTAAACGTGTGTGCAAGATAATAGAATACGCATCATGACTCCACTGGGTTCCTGCGTGTACCATCTACTTGCATTGACAGCTATAATGACAAGGCGAAAAACATATTTGTGGACCCGGTAATGTCAAATAGGCTTTAACTTTTGCATGCATCTACTGTTAGTATCAGTTGGTTCTGATTCAACACGAATCAACGTGAAGGCTTTTTATATGTATCGTACTACCTTCAAATGTAGTACCGCACGTAAACACAGGTATTGCTGCTGACTAGCATATTAACTTATTCAACCTTGCTTAAGAAACTGTCTTGATTGCACTGAGGTGCTTCTCTGTGTGACCTTAAATCGTGATATTTTTTGTTATGAGATTGAAAGTTAGCGTAGTCAACAGTTCAAATTTAACTTTGAAAAGCGAAACATACGCTCCGCAGGGGTCTGACGTGGATTACGAAAAATGCTACGGTACGTTACTCAATATTACTGTCGCAATTGTCGCAGAATAATATTCATACAACTGCTTTAGGTTGGCCACTTGCATTAATTCGGCTTGTAGTCAGGCTTTTGCTAATGTACGCTCAGTGTTATTAGCAGCTTGACGAACAAGTTACGCGGCGAATGCGATATACGACACTACCAAGAGTGTTTGCTGGTGAAAACATAATTTACATTGAGGCCATTGAAATATAGGTAAAAATTAGCAGATTTAACTATCGGTCGAATACGTTGAACAATATCTTAATTTTCGTTTGTTATTATGAGTTCACAATATGCGTGCGTGTTTCGTGTTGGTTATTGCGTGTTACAAATCGTATGGGCAGTAGGTCAATAACATATCATATCTGTCAACAATAATTGCTACTTTTTCCCTTCATCTAAACGACATCATACGCAGTATGTTGCAATACCTGCGATTAGAAGACTTTGGCATGGCACTTCCTCTGTCTGAGCCAACAACTTGCGCAGGGCTCATGGACGCAACGTCTGACCAGATCATTGTAATCACGCAGTTTGCCTACTCTCATCAAAACAGTATCGTGCGTGTCCTTGGCGCATAGTGTGATGTACCAATTATTCTGCTCTCCTTATTTGCAAGTCGTGCAAAACAAATTATATTTTTTTACTTCTGTATAAAATTTCTCATGTCAACAAACCGTTAGACATAGTGAAGAAGCAATTGAAATGCCATGATGTTTGAGTATACGGTTTGTGGGAATCATAGATATAATATCGGATATGTACCGCTCCGTACTGTGTGCTACATTCGCTAGTGTTGTTCTTTATGCTCCAGATTTCCTTTCGCAGGAATGAAGCTTTATTATGCGCTTTTTGCAAATGAAGTCTACCGGCATCACCGGAAGTACAATCTTTTGCATCTAAGACCAGTCATGTTTCATTACTGTCGAGCAATAACATTTAAATACTCAGTTTGATTAGATTGTGTTACAGTGTACGTACAATTTAATAATCAGTATGAGTGGACCAGGATTTCAACCTATATAACTTTACAACTTGTGGGGTCTACTTTGTCTGGGGATGGAAGATTATCACATTATGTACCTGATGTGTTATGCAATGTGCATTAGTATTCAAAGAGTCTAAAATAAGTAGCTGTGTATCAGACCATCTACATAACCCATGCATTCAAAACCTTCATCGGAAACATTATGGCAGGCACTGTACATCCCCAATTTACTATAAGTATACACGGCATAGCAACAATGTCACGAGCATGAAATTGAGTTGCATGTAGGCAGACCGTGAGAAGGTTGTGCTTCCTCGACGTTTCCAGCAACAATCACTGCTGCGAAGAGCTCCCTGTGTATAGCGTGGCTTCCACCCAACACTTGGCGTTGGCAAACCATTTTACTTATGCATTTCGTTTGTACACGTTGTTCCTGCTCGTGGAACGACACACAAACCAAACACTGTTGACCAGAATACCACACGTGATGCATGTATTCTAAGTAGCTTTGGAAGGTAGTACAGCAGCCTTCAGCTATATGACGCAAAGTTGTTCGAGATAAGCGATAAAGCGCCTTATTCACGTTCAAGTACATGCTATTAATGCATCAGTTATTCGTCGGGGATTCAAATCATGGATTCATGCAAATAGATAATAACATTCGAGTCGGTCACATTGCAAAATGCAAAATGTTGAAGGCAGGTTTCATGCCTTTGTTCGTAATACACGGATAAAACTATGATGCGAAGCGCAAGCGCAGTGAGGATGCATGTGGATTAATGCAATGCTTTGACAGCCTTGGTCTCATAAAGTGCCATTGGCTACTTGGCACAGCCGTGTTATTCGTAGAGCTTTTCGCAGCCCGGGGCAGAAGTAAATCGCGGTACCATTAGATTGCATGCGTGAGTTTAATAAATGTTCCATCCATATGCGTAATACCACTGCTGTAACACAAACATATTGTGTGAGCACGGTTGTTGGCGAATAGATAATGCCATTAAATTTGTTTAGGCATATATCATTACAATACCTCCATATGGATAGGATACCTATTCATTGCAATAATAGACTGGACAATTCACATTCTCTTGGTTAAAATTGCTATGTTTACCGCTAATACAGCGATATATATATTGATAAATTATATTGGTCTTCTGCGACTTGATGAGTCAGCACTAACATGTTCAACACAAAACGGTAACCTATATGCAGGGCACTAAGCTTCATTGTATATTTCGGGAAATGTTTCATTGGTGCATTTCGGCGTGATGAAACGCCAGCTCAAAACGAACGAAATGGTCAACAAAACCAGTAACGTATTAATTAATCGATTTAAGGTAGATAACTCTGTTTACTTATTTGCTGAGTATATAGCCCAAATGGCATTCAGTTCATTGAGTCTCAAATCTATCCATTTATTCAGCTTGCTCCCTAAGTTGTTTTGGGTAAATAAAATGCATCCTGCACGCTACGATATCCATAATATGGTCTCACAGCCAACCTAAATGTATATTGGGTCATAATGTTATCCCTCCATTTAACAAATTCTGATATATGCGTGTTTCATTATCTTCCTACAGTCAGTAAATACTGCAGTGGGCTTTAAAAACAAAATACGACCTGTGTTATCAGTCCTATATGTATATGGGGACCTTCACAAAGCATTTAACATTTATGTTAGGGCTATATATCATAGCGATATTTCCCCAGAGGCTCTTGCGTTAGCTCCAAATCTCTGAGACGTATTATTAATCGCATCTCACAAATATAACATACCTCCTGTAGGGACCTCAGAGTAAAGAGGGTGCAATGAAAATTTAAAAGATTCAGCTGAATGACGGCGGGAATCTGAGGAGCCATATTAGCTCGAATGGGCCTTTTATTCTTAGCCATCGCCAAACCAAATTCATCTGCATGTAATCTTTATGCACAGCTTATGTCTACAGCAGAAGCTTGCTGACTTCGCTCCATTCCCGATCAAAATAAAAGCACCACATTGAGCAATGATGAAGAGTAAACTGACCCCCAAAAGTGCCATTAACATATTCGTATATGTAGCTAAATTCTGCGCAGAGTAATAACATTTTACCTTTCCGCTGCGTCACCATCTCAAAATATCGGCGAAGACAGAGCTAACAAGCCCACACAAGGCTATTCCTTTTCACAACAACGATATAAAACGTCTATTGTTTGCTCTTAATGCTAGATCAGTTATGTAACCTAAATGAGCAAGACTTCCAAAATAACAAGGCAATCATATTCCTAGTTCCAAGCGCCATGCAAATTTTGGTGTAAGACAATGCCTTTCCTTCAGTGAAATGTCGTGCTATCAGCATTTTTTCCATATATATAAATAACAACATATATATAATGCGTGCACATTAAGAAGGCGGGCATTCTTATTAAATTCTGATTCTACTTCATAATCCAAATATTGTTGGGTTTGATTACCAAAATGAATATGTATACACGGGGGTGGGTCATTAGGGGCATTGTTAGGATTTGTCGACCATGTACATTTAATCATTATACATGATACAATCTCACTGTACGCAGAAGTTGTCAGGAACATACATGCTTTTGAATTGTTCAACACATCGAATACACAATACCGATTTGCAAGAAATGCGTAGTTGCAACCCTTTATGATAAACCAAATCATCGTTTTATTCATATTTTATGCCAGTTTTTTATTCCCAGCTTGTTGATACTATAAATAAAGAAAGAAAGAAGATGACAGGATATTCAGCGGCGTGGAGTCAATTTACAAACAGTTATAATAAAATAATGATTTTCTTTAAAAAAACCTACAACAGACACCTCTTGATTACACACTCTCAACCTGTTCTGGGGATGTGTTAGACGGAGGAAGTCAGGAGCTATGGTTAGCTATATTATTATTATTAAAAAGTCGGGTTATACAGAATTTGGGTGAGTTTAACTGGATACTATTGGTCGAAAAAAGTCTAGTACGTATAGATAAATGTCAGTCAAAAAACTGATCTTCATTAAAGATAAGAACGTAAGATTCAACGATTATATTGTGTAATGACCTCTAACCAACCGACCTCAAACGACCTTCACTCACATGAATCAGAGCGCGCGTGCTTGAGGCGTTTGCGAAAATAGCAACTGATCAAAGTGCACCTTTGGCCCTCATTACAGCGTTAATATATAAACACCTTTATATTGAGTTGTATTAGTATATATTTTGCTTACATGTTTGTCACAGTATCAGTGTTGGTCCATATCTTATTCATGAATATTTCTAAATTAGCATATTAACAAGAAATCTTTTGTTTTCACCAAAGAGAACAAGAGACAGCAACATCACAAATGAAGCCGCCGCTTGGATCTAGCAAAAACATCATAGGCCATATATTTTTGCTCAACTTGAGTTCATAAAAGCGCAAAAGATAAGCTGTACTGCAAGCCTGTTGACTAATATCGATTAGAATGGCAATCAAGACGTGTTACCATTTCTTTAGTATTTGTTAGACGAGTAAAGCATTCTACTATATACAGTAACCCCGTAGTGCTCCAAATATCATTGAAAGCAACTTGTCTTCATAGACGTTAAAAAATGTATATGGTATTCCATGCTTGCTGTCGATTACGGTAGCATAGTGGTGGTCAGTCTTCAATACATATGCTCTTCAACGGAAGGGAAAAGATCATGCATGCATCATCCTACCATTTCAAAGAATAATTAGACGTGGAAAGCGGCGAATCATTTGTTCAACAGTTGTGTCTTAATATTACATGTCATTAATGGGAATACTCTTTTGTTATAGGCATCAACAGAACTTCGATCGATTGGTGCATGGCATAGCTAAAATGCTGGTTGATATCTTGTTACATATATTACACGACAGCTTCTTCAACAAAAGCGTATCTCAAATGTAGTCAAGATGTCTATCAGACGTTAACTTAGCACAAAAGGGTTCATTCGAGAAAACCTTATTTGAATTCAACTGTAGCATAACAAGGATATGTGTTTGCGTAAATTCATTTGATTCTCGTCTTAATGCCAAACGTTTTCATGTAATCAATGCAATCTCCTGGAATCGAATACGTCCAGCGTTGCCTGCCTCTAAGGAGGCGACAGAGAGATTACCAAAGCAAATTCGCTGATAGGCTGTCAGATCAAAATGGCATTCAACTTACCCTGCATACGGAATGAATAAATGCAGAAACGAACTAGAGATATTTTCTCGTCTTATGGATCATTTTACCTGGTTACTGTAAACCTCAACCCTATTTATATTCTACCTTTGGTGAATAAGGCATTTACTTCAGATAAGCCCGATGAGAGCATATGTCGGGAACATATATTGCGTGTGTTGCAACACAGCTCGCATTATTACAAACACATTTTTGAATGACCCTCATAACGACTACAAGAGTAAGCTTCATATAAATTACTGACAGTACACTAAATTGCAAATTTGAAATATCAGCGTGAGACATCACTTTTTATATGCGTGATTTTACAGTGCTGTTGACATACGAAGATGGCATTGTATAGCATGGCGGACACTCTGAGAGGTTACCATACCCGCACAATTCAGTAGCAGGCTCAAAACGCTCTTTGGCTATTATATGATAGTGCGCGTGATTGCTATATTTAGGTAATAAGATAAAGCGCCACAATCACTGTCAATGCATTATGTTACAGCTGGACTAAATAATGAGCTATAAGATTGAGGGGTTTGGTCGTCTATGTAGAATAGGGTCCAGTGACAGAGGCCTGGTAAGGCTTAAGATGGTTTCGGGCAAACTGGTTCGATCGAGAGACAAGATGAACTTAATAGCTCATGGATGAGAGGCAAATGTTTTTGTTGTGAACTTCATAGCGGATAAGATCACTTTATCATGCTGTACATCGAGTCTTGTTAGAGGCGCTGTAATCAGGCTATCAAGTACAACCCCAAGGCAAATGCCATGAGCTCATTGTTGAAATTGATTAATTTGTTATAAATCGACGTACGTTTTGGTTTCGATGGAGTCGGAGATGAAATAAAGCTGCATTTGCAGAGCTACGTTTATGGCCTGATTTACAGTACCAACCGCCACACCAACCGCAACTGCAAACGTAGGTAATGACAGAACGTAGCCAAAGGTACGGAGCTGGCAAGATGCTTCCGCATTGGAAAACCATTATCGGCATGATGATCAATACAATGAAGGCGTATTTGAGATTTTGCTTTGTCTACTGGATTCAGTAGAACACACAAACTACACCTATAAGCGTATATATTGGCAGTTGCGGGTGTTTTTTTCAATGTCCAAATAGCAAGTAGCCGGTTGTGAATATCCGAAGTGAGAGAAATCCCGTAGGTAGTATAGCAATTTATAACCACACAGTATTTGACCCGCTGAAAGCAGACAGTTGGCACTTGGTATACCGAGTACACGCCTAACCTGACGGGTTGTCATCTTATGAGCAAAAAGATTGAAACATCGCGTTGAGGTGAACAAATGTTCGCATGGCGAGTAAATAAAACTACCTCTACACAATAGCTTCTGCTCTACTTGGCTTTATGCTACTTTAGAGTGCTGCCTTTTTGCTACATGTCATTTGTGTAAGGATCGGAAGTTGTTTTATGGTGCACCTGCCAAGGTCGGTACTGGCGGGAGTACATACTGACGTCGCATATAGTATTATATCTGCATTTAATTATCTTTAATGAGATTGGCCAACAACAGAGAGCTCATCGCAATGAATTTGATAGACACCTCTTTTGTGCTAATTAGATTTCAGATGCTGTATATACCTGTATTACATTTAGAAGCAGTGGCCTAGCGAAGATATCGCCTGCACCGAATACACACAACAAAGCGGATGATTCGTGGATACAAGGCGCACTGAATTGAGCTATCTTAACGGTAGGTACTGTAAGTATACAATGTATGTTATATCATCATTCACAAACATACATATTCAAAGTGTTAGCGGTTTTGTTCCAAGGTGTAATGGACAGACTGTGATAATCTGCAGACCGCTCGAAACAATTTCGTTGCTATTCCACTAGTAGGTCAATTATATGCTATGCACATCAAACTCCAATAAATATTAGTCGAAGATTGCACATTTATTAATAACACTGAGACGTCTTATCCATTCCCATTTGCGTCAACTATTTTAAAATCTTAAATATTTAATCTGTAAAATTATAAAAGTTTGATTCTTCCAACCCCATATCGTGTTTAAGGGAACGCATGATGCATACAGATAATCTACGAGGTGAACCGTATTTAAATAACGGCGAACTGATTCAGAGGCAAATTGGTTGCTCATCATTGATGATGGTTTCATCCTAAAATGTTTACAATGGCATTGTGCCTTCATTTTCGATGGACTTATTTCCTTCAGAATACCACGGCTTGTGTTGGTATTATGTGCAAACCATGTGAAGTGTTTGTATTTATACAGTCTTTCATTAAGTATGAATACCTTTTGACAGCAAGACTTAAATTTTTCGACAATAAGCAGTCATGCATTACTGATCATCGCTCCGTGGGTGAATCGGACATGAAGTTATGGGAAGCCTACTGACGAGCACATTGTATCTCCTCGTCAAATTACTGAGTGAGACTCGCATTTATGTTCCGTGCACGTTGATCCTATGAACAAGTCCCACTGAAAGCACAACACGGAGTAATGCTGTTCTGTTGCAGAACCATATACCGCGCTATGAATGCTACAAATTGTTTTCCAATTTACGTAAATCTTTTGCGATTCATTACCAATTGTTGGTGGAAGTGTGCTAAAAATCGAGCATGCCTACGCAGCTTTTTATCTTATCAGCCACTACACACAAAGCCTCAAATCATGATAGCATAAATCCCATAAGACACCAGAAACAAATATCCTCATGGTTTTGGTCATATTGATCTATAGAAGTGTGTCAGCGCTTCTGAGATGGTCACCTGCCATTCTCTAGTAAAATGGCCCATGATCAGCGTTGGATGTCAAAAAATATATTACCACCATAAGGCAATTTCAGGGTTACTTTAAAATTGTCCACGTTGGCCTTGGCAAATTCATCCCGATAGAACAAAGCAATCCACTGGCCAGCATTTGTTCAGCACCAATAACTGTCGTCAGTAAACCTGACAGCTAGATCCTGTGTAATCATAATTTGTTTACCCTCTATCATAGCAATTTGTCTTGATCGCTGTTGTTCTTGTGAATAAATGCGGTGCTGTTATAATTAAGTGCGATACAATATCTAACTTCAATGCGTTGTACCGACACAGGAAGAAGAATTTAGGGAGACTATGCTTATACTTCTAATATTGGCTACTGTTAATGCGTCATTCTTATCCATGGTGCAAGGGAGATCAAGCATCCACATTGCATCACATTAACAGCACCATGTCTGTGTACATTGATGCAATGTGAAAACATGTTTCATTGACAGAGAGAAACGTTCAGATACAGCGCATATGAACTGGCAATGGGGAAAACCATTGGATATATTTCTCATTACATGTAATGAATAGGACTTATGTGTCATCTCACTGTTAGGTCATACTATTATAATTGCGTTCACACAGTACTACATTTTCGTCGGATCGTGCACCACTTATTACCTGCAAGTACACATTTGTTATTAGTAGCATAATAATATACAGATACTTTGACATCCATCGCTAAACATGGGCCGTGTTACACCAGGGAATAGCGGCATATGAACAGTTGCCATATACAACATCCGTTTACAGGGCGCCGATATCATTATTGATGATTTTGTGTTTCCGAGATCTAGGAAGAGACATATAAGAGTTTCAACAAATGCATCTTCAAAGGCAAATAAAGACACGTTATATATACGTTACTTTAGCTGAATCAATATGAAAGCTGAGCTGAACTAGAGCTTGGATGACTGGCCTTGATTTTCTTCTGGCCTCTTTGCATTTTCATTTCACCACCAATCACTTGACATTAATATGTTTTGACGTCAGCTTATATACACATTTGAATGCTAATTGAACATAGAATAACTACACGCCATCCAAATGCTATTGAATCAGGTGTGTTATAGATGAGAGTTCATTTGAGAGTATACCTAATATGCACCTTTATCCATTCCAGATAGACTACGTCAAAATTGGGTGATTTTATGGCTGTTAATCACTTTGCGATAATGTACGGAATGGCAGCAACTGTTGTTCTACCAACACCAAAATTATTCGTTGCAAAATAACACCTGCGTACACATGAATACTTCAATGTTGACATATAAGGCGCCTCGGTCGAAGCTTTGTGGTAACAGACAACGGGATGACACGTTTCCTTTCTTATAAACACGATTCAGACATGGAAGAGTCATTCAATACGCAAACACTTGACGCTGACTCCTTCTCGCCCAATAAAAACAGTGCAATCACAAGCAGAAATCTTCCGAGATTTATCCAGATAATGTTGGTCCAAATCCAACAAGTCGTTTGTCACTGTAATGACAACAAAGGCAAGGTTGGATTAATGCGGTCTTACAGGATCTCCACTAAATCACATCGCACTAGGATAATACTGCAATAGAACATTTTGTAATTCGAACAAATTATGCCAAGCTGAGTGAATGATGCTGATAAGTGATGCTAATACTGTCTTGTCAAAGTCACTTGGGTCTGATGTATCTGAGGGAGATAATAATGTCATTATAAAACTGTTACATCAAATGCCATAAACACTCGAAAGTAAAGAAAATATATTGGGTTCTGCAATGTTACGGTTGCATTTCAAACTGGCAGAGGCATTTGGCAGTTACGTTCCATGTTATTTCACAAGCCTCTTGGGTTCCATTTTAAACATAAGCTGGTGCATGAGCCATTTCATTTATTGTACAGCAGATATATCGGCATGATACCTTGGGAGCTACTTCAGTGACTAGTGAACCAAGGGGCGCCTTCTACGAAACTTCACACATGCTTCTATAGCTATGCATCAATATTTACCGGATATGTTTGCTGGGAAGTCGATACTTAAATGGTAATGCGTCGCCTTCTGCAGAGCGGCCTTCGATGCTGTCAGTATGCTCATGCGTGTAATACATTGGTTTCACGGGTATTGAGCAAGATACCATTTCTAGGCGCTAAGTAGCCGTGTTCGTGCATCAATATTGATATCATACCTGGATCACAAGCCTGCGTCCAGTTTTACCTGGGACATATGAGATAGATTGTATTTGACAAATAAAATGACATCGCCTTTAACACGCATTGTACTGAACCACATTTGCCGCACTGCTCTTGATAGCCACAACGGACCTTGGTCGCATTACCATCAGTGCACTGCCTTGCCATCAATTAATATCGATTACCAAAATAGAAAAACAATGGATGGCAGTTTCACCGGATGTGAATCGTGTATACTATGTAACATAGTCAAGTGGAGGCTGCTGAGTTGGATGAAACGAGCACCAATGGGTCACAATTTTTGAACGTGTTTGTTCGCGATTGTGGCATACATCTATAAAGAAGTCACTTCGAGACTTACACCCTCATCTTCATGGTTGAAATCAGACTTTTCCGTTTGGAGTTCGGGAAACATGAGTATTTATGCCGCCACAGGAAGTAGCATAATTCACTACACAAAGCTATCCCATTCTAACTAGCTTATGCACAATTATTATGAACCTCATACCATGATAATGCAATTCTTTTTGTAGCATTGTTTGCAAAAGACAATAGAAAAATTTGACGGAAAAAACACATATCCATAGATATTTGATCACTCATTTAATAATGGGGGGATTTTCTAATCAGCTCGGTTCACACAAAACTCTCAACGTCGTCAGGAAAGTCAGTCTGTGCCAAATTCGTGTATGCATCATATAGTATTAGGAATTGATCAACATAGAAGCATATATCAGAAGAGAGTCGTAGGCAGGCAATCATGCGCCGTTTCGACTCGGCTGTACACGTGTGGAATTCATCACATGCGACCAGTCTGGTAAAAACTGATTGCGGTTGAATCTATTAACAAATCTTCTACCTTAATGGTGCGATTCGTATCGAAGCTTCCATTTATTATTTGCACACTAGGTCTACCTAGCGATCATGGTAAGAAAGTGTTTGCCAGAATGGTCAACGCGACTTAGGTCCAGTCCGGGGAACATGCTGCAATACTTGGGACGAATTGACTGTAATCGCCATTAATGAATTTATTTCATTCCTGTTCTTATATTCCGCAACATAACAACGTAAAAGTTGAAGCCTATCCCCTACTCTGAAGTAACGAATCAAACAGGAAAAGAAGCGTGAAAAACGGAACCATATGATTTGTAAAACACATTACCTCGCTGTGACTGACCGGGGTGATACCCTGCTTGCTCATGATGACTAGACCGATATAAATCCCGGCACGCGTACTGCACCTTCTTCGCATGGTGGTAAGCTATAGCATTTAGAAACAAATCACAGGGGATTCACCAAACAGCTATGTTATAGGTGGCCATGACAGGGAAGCCGCTCCATGAATAAGAACATCAGTTGAGCGACCAATAGGCAACCAAACTAAATAAGGGCACACACGGGTTAATTAAGTTCATATAATTGATGTAAGTATCAGGTTGAATGGTTAAGATCGCCTGATCTTATAGGTTTTTTTATGGGGAGCCGGATAGCAGCAGTTATGTTCGGTCGGGTAAATCTGTAACTCGTGGCACGCAAATATGACGTCACTAGTTGTGTGTCCGTTCGTGGTCGCCTGTCTTGGAAAAAAAACTAATCATTCGAGTAACGTACAAAGAGAGATCAAAGCTCATATAACTCACTCGTATCATTCCGGCCTCTTGGGCTTCTTAAGCAGAAAAAAAAACCATGCAAGCGTTCCTGTGAATAGTACGTGCCTGCTTATGGGTCCTCAATCAATCGAGAAAATATGAGCAAACCTCGATTCCGAAATGACCCAGGAACCTATAAGTCAAATAAGACTCATTGGGTGCAGTTTAGATTTTCCGACCAAGAAGATTAAGGCCCCAGACAACACGAAAAACAAAGTTTTCGAAGGTCATACGGTGATGGTTTACTCGGCACATGTGTGACTATTTGCTCACATAATGCGCAAAATATTCCAGCGAATGGTAAGTTTGATCTATTTGGATTGTTTATTCGCCATGGTTTATCCTTAGCAAACGATACTATAGGTTGAGCAATATTAACACATTTATACAACAGCAAAAACTAACCTTACCCTCATCGGTTGTATATTCTTTAAATTCCAAGCAATTTTGCACTTTTCAACAGGCCTTTGATATGATATCTGTGATTCTATACGTCGGTTTTACAGGACTATGGCATGATAATTCACAGTAGATAGTACACTAAATCATGGCTTGCTCTGATGTGTTCCGAATTTATGCTTGCTTTGGACGTAAGTGTTCCTCTGCTTATTGATATATTGATTTATTTACGTTCGATGTTGGAAATATGAACGCACCTAAGTTATAACTGAACGCGCTGCCACCAAGTCGGTCTTAAGGCTACTATTCTTCGATGATTATCTCTAAATTATACTGGTAAGATTTTCTGTGACCGGAGTAATTTGGTCGTCACTGTCTAACTAGTGTTTATCTATCTGTGGCAGTGTACGCCGACAATGTTTAAACACATTAAACGTGCCACTTTCCGTTACTTATGTCGCTACGTTGCTAGGAAACAGTAGATGCAATAGTCCACTGATGCATGCCTTTCAGCTTCATGATTAAAGAAGCAGTTGGTCATTTATGTACCATGACTATTCATGCGTATAAATCACCAATATGCTGAACGTGCCATTCATTATATACAATGCAATGATGAATGGATTACAAACAATCGATACATCACTATGTTAGCTAACAGAGTGGCAAACATAAGACCAGGGATAAGTATAGGTTTGATCGCTAGCAAGTTAATAATTAATTAGTTGCACTGACAATTGAAGCGCAAGGTTACAGTATGTCAATTGAATAATCCGCGGCAGGTATAATGTGTGCTTTGTCTATCACCAGGGGTCTATCGGTATTAAACACAACAAGCCACCGGTAAGTCATTGCGTCTACAACAGTGTACGACATGTGAAGTCAATCGAATCAGAGTAAAGGTGACAACGCACCTATTACATTGTATTACGCAACACCAATAAATATCATGTTTTCAGTAGAAACCTGCCGAATGACCACGCCATTGTATATACTGCACTCAGTACAGTTGGGTGCAGCGACATAGACTGCAGAATGGTTCGACTGTAATATTATAAATGGCGCTCTTATATATCCATATATATACATATATATACATGTATATATACATATATATATACGTATATATATATATATATAGATATATGAATATATATAAACATATATATTTTTTTATACATATTTGTAAATATATATAAGTGTAAATATATTTATATATATTCCAATATATATGATATATATATAAACATATATAACATTTGTATGCACTTATATATATTTATATATACACACATAAATGTATATAGTTATATATATATATGAAATATTTTTTGTATTTATACCTATGAATATAATATATCTTTATATTTAGATATATATAGATATTATATAATTAGATATATATATTTATATATATATCTATATATATATATATATATATATATATATATATATATATATATATATATATATATATTATATCAACCAATATTTTTCAACATCCATGAAGGCGATTAGACATGCATAGCGAGACGGGTACAGCTGTGTATTTTTTGCGATATATCGTCCACTCCCTAAATGTGTGCATTTACCCATCACATCAGTCGTATAGTTTTAATGGCATTTGCGAATGTAACATGGCTCATTAGCTGCACGACTTATATCTAATGAGCGTCATATACATAGCTTCTGGTTGTGGACGCCGCGAAAAATCCGAAGACCAGATATATAGAACAGACGCCCCGCCCCTTAACGTTCGTTCACCAATCCCTTGCGCGTTTATTGATTTCATGGCAACGTCACCTGATGATGACGTGCGGGTGTTTCACTCATTTGCATGATCACCGCACAGCTATTCGGAGTGTAACTTCTTAGTGTAGCTATAAACTATTTACTTACAATAGGAGACCACAGCTCTAATAATCCTGTCCCAAGAAAGTAGGTAGCATATTGTTTCGCTGCAGTTATATTACACCCATTATTTGGGAGGAGAAGATGGCAATTGGTAAACAACTAAGTGAACGAAACTTTCACGCAAATGTCACAGGTCTGCAGTTATAATCTTCCAAAATAATACTAGCTGCATGTTGAGAACGTCGAGCCCGACATTCATAAATTTTGCTGTAAAATAATGTAGCACGATGTGGAAGCTGTTATATACAGGTTGTTTGTTGTAGACTGCTGCTATCTGGAAAATCAAACGCTGCACTGAAGCGAATATAACTAATGTAGAATTATTTGATACAAGAAAATCGCACACAAAAACACGACTTTAACGCAAACGGCTCCTGCTGTTGAAATATTTCAATTAAAGCGGAAAAAGTGGGATAAATGTGATGACGAATCTTGAAAATTGAATAGAAGTGTGCCACTAAATGTACGGGTAATTAAGGCTGAGCCTCCAAAGTAGCCGCATAGCTATATATGTCCGTGTTATCATCGAGTATTTTCCCAAGCAATATTACAGTTTCAGAATCCTATCCGATGTCATGGTTTAATCCATTGGATGGCTCCCGGCTTATTATAACCTTATTGCTCATAAAACATTATTAAACCTCATTTCACAGACCTTAGTCACTTTATTGTGCAAGTTAATGGGAAGTGATCACAATGAACAATTCCTCAAAGGACCAAATTTTGCGATTGCTTTTCTGTTTGTGAGGCTATGGTGACATGAATAAGCTGCCCACCCATCCCGTATAGCCAGGATTCCGATCACGTATGAGGACTGTAAATAGACTAATAAGTGCCGCTGATGGCCTTACCAACAGGCGCCATCTATAAGGTTAAATGATGACATAAACATCACCGACTTATGTCATTTCTGGTGACAAGAGCTTGAAATTTTGGAATATATAACCAATTTACGTATTTGGAGTGCAATGATAAAACACCACCCGACTAGAAAACGTATGCTTCACTTAACAGCTCGGAATATTCACATGTCATATGATTCAGCAATATCTCGTTACTTCTACTCCCAAGTATTTAACTTATGACGTCACGTTACTAGTCTTCCTCCCTGTTACTGTCGTGTTACTCATGGAGCGGAGAGAATCCGCTAGTCTAGCATGATAGAACTGTGAATAAGAGGAGGGCAATACCGTTACGTTCCAATGTATGCTCTTCTTGTCGATGTACTGCTGACAGGATGCTTAATGAAAGACCATGTTTCCTTTACTTATAAAACGCTACTTTTACGGGATTGAACTATGGATAATCGAAGTTCCTTTTTCGACTAGCAGATGCGCATAATATTATCTTGTCTACATCAATGAGTACTAGTTACGCGAATATTTGTTGATTTTAGCTCTATGACCGAACTGAATTGGCTTTGATGCATCTAGTCGGTAAGGTGTATTACCCGAAACCATGATTTTACGGTGTATGTAATGACTGCTGCTTGTTTGATTCAGGATGGGAATAATGGATTGAATATGATACAATAAGTCTCCCAAAGCTAGCAATTATGTGGCGCCTGAAAGATAATGCTAGATAATGATGAAATTACAAACGTGCATTTACCTAACCCATTTGCAACACGTTTGGTAAGTTTTGCTTGATAAATTGTTGGCCGTAATCAGAACGACAATTAGGATACACAAATTATGATATCGTTTTCCCGAATTGATGAGAAAGGAGTAATTATAGACAAGCATGGAGAAAAATATGAATTGAACAGGTTAATAACTAAGATAACAAATATTTCCGCTTAAAGTCGCCTTAGGGCACAATTATTCGCGAAACCCCCACCGTTAATGCGTTGAGTCTTTGGTGGCTCTCAATCTGGATTACATCAGTTATCTGGCATATAAGCTAGTCGGAGAATTTGATGAAAGGTTGCTTGCACATAGGAGATTTTGTTTGATACGGAGGCCACCTTTAACGTTGTTGTTCTGCTAGGTGTTGTTATCAGTTACTAGATACTTGGAAGAGATTGGCTGTGTATATTATGAGACACGAAAGGTTCTATTCCATGATTTATTCTTTAACAGCATTTGTTCAGCACAGAAATGACGACACCAGTGTTAAAAATAATGGCGCACACGTTTTGATTGTCACTTCACAGGTAGTAGAGTTAGGCTGACTTTCATATTTCTTTTGACTTCTAGGTTAGCTTGAAGGCAGATCGAGCAGCAAATTTATCCCTCTACTCAGAAGCAGGTATCATTTAATGGTGTAGAAATCGGGGTTAACGACAACTAATCGAGTTATTTGATCAGCCTATTGTGTGTGTTCATTATCGTAATGCACCTCCTTGCGACCGAATAAGCCGCTGAGAGCCTTAATCTTTGCCGCATGTGCAAGGACCAGTCCGTTTGCTGCCAGGTAGTGGATTGGTTCAACACGCGTTAAAAGCACTAACTTTGAGCGCTGCTAAAGTAGGTTGCTTTTCATTGCACACAATTGTCATCAACTTCATCATTTAAACTTGCAATAAACTTTAGTAATCGATCAGCAACGGCATGAGGTATCAAATAACCTTATATTCTTGAATAATAATGGAACTAGCAGTTTATTCTCCTTGCCAAGATGTTATGACGTACAGTTGATCAAACGATTTACCCCATTTTACCCATGTTTATTAATATCAACAACGGTCAGATAGTCTTTCTTTTGGTGCCTGTATTTCCAATTTAACCTTTTTAGAGATGGGGCCAATATAATATCCATCCAAAAATTGTTTTGCAATAGCCACTAGCGGCCGAATGTTCAGAACTGCTTTGCACACAGCAAAAGAGCGAACCCGATGAGCATCAGTCTAGCACATTGTCAGGACGAATGAGGTGTAGATGAATTATTATTATGCCAACAAACTCATTTCAAAAAAATATCATATAACACTGTCATTAATTTTATTTGCAGTATCATGTATGGCTCGTTTTGGCAGATAGGAATTCTTCGCCTGTGTGATGTTTTCTCGTTTTTGCGACCCTCCACTAATGTCGTGAAAATGACTGACGGTGCATATCCTCATTGAACCCAAACTTTGGTTCACTTGAAAATGACTGAAGGGGCTCATCCGAAGGTAAACTACATTTTCGTTTACTCGAAAAAGACTGACGGTGCACAATAATTATGTATCACGACAGAAGTATGAGGCATGGCAGGCATTGCCGATTAT
>CM067345.1:62268912-62296412 GCA_034190875.2 Urechis unicinctus
AAGTAAGTACTCAAACTTCAAACCAATGAGGTAACTAGAGTGATGATTTGTGCATTTGGGATCTTCCTTGTAATCCCACTCTTACATGAACTGATCTGAGGCTTTGTGTCTGGTGGCAATTCTGAACATCCAGACGCAGACGAGACATTTCTGGACAGTATTACATAACACAAGCAAAAGGATAGCTCGGGGCGGCCGAGCGCCGGATAACTGGAGCGACCATTGGAGGTTTCATCAACCAGGGGCGGTTATGTAACTAATTATGTGCCGTGTGCAAAGACTTTTCCGGTTCGTCAGTTGACTGTTGCCAGACCTAGTGGGAAGATACCGTTCCTCCCTCCGGACACAAACCGAATGGCATACCAGAGTACACTTCCATAATGGTGTACAAACAACTACGACCGATGTCAATACCTGTACATCTCTAAGTTAGTAATGGTGTCCAAGCAATCAGGCTCACTGTTGCCAAATGCACGATTGCCCCCCTACATTGACGCATGTATTGGTCAAGCGATATAACAAAACTTACTGTGAAGTTATACTCATATTGTTAGCATTACATGTACATTATTGGTCCGTAACGATTGAAATATAGACAACTGGTGACATATTGACAGACATAACGAATTCCAGATCGCACAATCCATACGTGGTCACCATCCCTCAACGTGACATAGATATATAAGAAAGAGTACAAAGGCGTGCTGCTACGCTCTTATCCAGTTAGGAAACGAGGCAAGATTGCTCTTGTTGCGTCTGAAATCTCGTGTAACACTGAATCTCCGTGGCGAACTCATACAGGTATACACAATGTTCGCTGAATTGGAGAATATCTGTGGAGAATTGCTTTTCTAGTTGGCCGGGTAGAGAACGAACGACAGGAGGCTCATCTTGACAAAACCTATGGCTAGGACAAAAGTTAAAAAAACCATTCTATTCGAATCGCTTTCGTGCCCCACGGAATAGTTATCTATTCAGACTGTTCATTGAACACTCATGAAAACCAACACGATGCGTAATTTACAAGAGGCGGTTTATGTAATGATTAAACTCTTCCTTATTAGTAGCCGATTGTTGATTACCATCCATGGACCCAAAGGTGGCCACCAATCCGTATTAGGTTTTACATCATTCTCAATCAACAATTTGACCATTATACGCACCAAATTGATTTTTCAAGAACTGTTCGGTAGATTGATGCTAACAGGAAACTCCTACGAAAGCAGATTCACTTTCATTTAGCCAGGAACCGAGAAGACTCGAAAGAAAGCTTGCTTACTGATGACTCAAATACTCGTGAGTATACAAGCAAGGTTAGTCAACATTGATATAACCTTATGGTGGCTACATTAGGTTCTGACAGACATTTATAGTTCTGACAAATCCGAAACTTTAGTTAAGCGTCACCATTCAAGGAAGTGAGATTGGAGTAGACGTAGGTCAGACTGAAATCCCACAGGAAGAACCTTGCTCCATCCTTTTCACGCAAGCATATTGAATACTTACAATATATATAATATGGCGGCGACAGTGTAATAATGCCACAAGTACCGCCATTCTATGCTTTCATATCATACTACAGAATACACATTCTACGAATAACACTCATCGGATGGTGAATGTGGAGGCTGCCATTACTGCTGAGTAATGGTCAGCTTGAACATCAGCGGCTTAACGTCCCTGTACCTGACACGTGCTCTGGAGAGCAGACTCGATTCGTTAATGCTGCTCTGACGCAAGCACCAATAAACGCGACCTTATCTCTGCATAGTTATAACAAACATGGAGGACGGAATAAATGTTCTGGGATGCGTTTGCGGTCAGCAGTAGCGACAGCATCCAGACGTATTTGTGACGGGCTAGACGATATTGTGTCGGGTTATACGACATTGCGCCGGTTTAAGACATTGCTAGATGACATTGTGCCAGGCTGGACGTCATTGTGCCGGGATACGACATTGAGCTGGGTAAGACGCCATTGTGCCGGGTTACGACATTGAGCTGGGTAAGACGCCATTGTGCCGGGTTACGACATTGAGCTGGGTAAGACGCCATTGTGCCGGGTTACGACATTGAGCTGGGTAAGACGCCATTTTGCCGGGTTACGACATTGAGCTGGGTAATAGGCTCCTGTTAACGACCTGCTGAGGAGTCATACGTTAGTGGCCGGTCGTGTAGCTAATTCCCTGACGTTATTAGATTACACTTCCCACCTATCGATTCACTGTAACCAGCGATAGTGGGAATTAGCTGCTCCTTCTTACACGAACATAATTGAAACTGCAATACATCGCCTACATTCGGTATGAACAACCCCAACTTACGTCAATACTTGCACAACTGCATATGAACTAAATAATGGCGACGAACCAAGACGATCAAACCAACATGTAATTGCAGTGGCTCTTCCAATTACAATCTAATGTTCCAGGATAATGAACATCCAACCTGTGAATGGGTGTATCAATTAGCAACATACTGATAAACACCAGATAAGAAGTTATTGTTAAGCGGTAAGAAATGATCTTGTTTCCAAAAGTAATATTAACATGAATAAAGGCATAACGTCACGTTAAACAGACAAGAAACCCGTATTGGAATGCATCACTCTTCATGCGGCGTTAACATACCAGTCGTTCTCTTTAATTCTTCCCATAATGCATCGCAGCATCTTATTAGTATGCTCTGACGACATTCATCAGGGTCTAATCCACTTAGCTCATTATAACTTCCACGGATTGCATCCAGGCGCGTTCGGTGGAGAACACTCAATAAAGAAGTTTGCATTCGACTTAGGAACAATTAGCGCCACTATAACCGTCAAATAAATCACAGGATGTTAGCCGAATGTATCATTAGAAAGCAACATCAGTTTAAATGTGATGTATATTCTTATACGCATGACAACATAACATACCCTGAGATTGTACAACTATCCAGTAGCATATTAGTCTCTCGATATTGCGGTCGATACATACCGCCACAACACGTTACGTTTTATTTCTATTAAAATGTGGTTTGCATCTCGGGGTTATCTAGCAAATCACCGACCTATTTGCCCCCTTTGACACAACTTAAATCAAAAGAACACATTGCCAAGATTACGCAATAGAAAGGTCTCAGTAACAATGCCTTTGTTTCATCATTGAAAACCATAGATATGTCAATATTTTATGGCGAAAACCCTGACACTACTCTTCATGGGGCTCTCGGTTTTTGTAAACGCCACTTACGAGAATGGTTGCAGCATTTCAAACTGTTGTTTATATATACATCACGATTTTTTTCATGTAAAGGAAAATCGATTTAACCCCAGGGCCCAGAAATAATGCCCTAATTACGTTAGCCCGTTCAGATTCCGCTACATTTCCAATGACGTTTAGAATACATCTTCCGTAGCTCTAGACTTTCCTGATGCGTCGTTAGTGGCGAATGGGGTTACAGACATAACACAGAGATTCACTTTATTCGCTGCTACACTATCATCCAATGACTTCTACCAGTACACAATGGTTTCCAGCGATTGCATGACATTCCTCAAACCATGTTGGTGTTGTGAAAACATGTTGTCATCGTTCAAATGTTGGATGTATTGGACTTAAATGACAGCCTCCGTTACTTTGCATAAAAATGGCATTGAACGGGCCGGCCTGTTTTAGTACCGCTTTTTTTATTTGAGGACAAGATATGAACACCCTCTAAACGTAATGCAAGCATTGACCAAGCCAATGCCTATACAATCTAGGATGGACATCGTCTGCACCCGACGTTTCAATTTATTCTGCTTTTTTCTAATATCCCTCATTGCACATTGTTTAGTTTCATAAGCTCCCGCAATGTTTTGGCTTAACGCGTCTGGAATCGTAAAAACTATTTTGTAAATACACGCAATTGAGAAGTTTCTTCGTCTGTGGAAGTTAAATTGCCATGAGTTTGCTTTCAAAATTAGACATTGCCCGTTGTGTAGTAACTGGCACAATTCTGGAACATTTTTGGTTTACGTTTTACATTCTCTTCAACACATGGTCCTAACTGCTTTAATCACATCAAGATTCTAATAAACAATGTCTTAGTGGGTCTGTCAGTACACTTGGCCTGTTTGGTTAATATTGGCATCACAGAGTCACTCATTGGCGAGTTCCCATTTCTCCGCTGTGTTTCTAGTCTCCCAGGGTTGTTCCAAGTCACGTTGTTTGTATCTTATCATTCTATCATAGTTGGCTTTTCACAACTTTACAGTGTATAACATCTCAATACCAGATGAATCGCAATAGGGCAACTATTGCCTAGAGCAACATCATTGTGATGTTTTTATTGACCGGTGGTTGTTCACTTGTGAAGTACAAGTCAAAACATAATGACGAGTATAAAAAAGTCTATGTCGATGCAAATAAAAGCAACTGTTTCCGATAAGTACGATGTATTGCAACCAATAACCGACCGGCAGCTTAAGTTCGTCTGGGTCTGCTTCTGGGATATTCATTCGCTTGAAGGTTAATGAGATAAGCTGCTTGCAGGTACTTAGAAGAGCCACTGCAGTTATGTGTCCGTCTGGTAGCCTTAGGTGGGCGCCGGTACTTTGTAAGGTGTTCACATGCAGTTGTGCTGGCATTGACGTCAGTTGGTTGGTCATTCCTGGTTCGGGAGCTGAGTTGTTTACGATTTTGTTGGAGTGTGGAGGAACAGTGAATTCCCCCAAAACTCGGCAACAATGAATTGAAGTGTCATCAAATAACATCAAGGTATTAGCTAATTTACTGACCCCTGGCTAATGACACATTAACCGGTTGGTAACAGGAAGCTTATCATATTATTGGACGCTTGGTTGCTTTATGCTGTCTCATAAACTACGAGGGGATGCAGCAGCGACTTTCTTCCTCGATCACTGCAAAAGGCTACCCCGATACCATTGGAAAATGTTGTATTTATCGAAGTGACAAGTTGTGTTTTGCTTCGCCGATCAAACATTTTTATTTTTCTATAGGGTAGTTTAGGAAGGTATGATTGCTTTAAAGAGGCTGTAGAGGGTATCATTGCTTTGAAGGTGTTGTAGAATGGTGTAATGGCTTTGAAGGAGTGTAGTATCATTGTGGATTAATAACCCCAAGTATTTGTTTCTTCTACAATATACACCGCATATAAATGTTATGTCAGCTGAACGTATGCGAGTTGATACAAAGCAGGGAGGCGAAGACAATAACTGAATCTGAATTGATAATCAATAATTTTACTTCTGCGCTTGATCATTTTGGGGGCGCGTTATACAGGTAGTTTTGTTATGTTGAAGCAACTTACGCCAGTTTAGCTGAACACATGCGATATGTCTGGAAGAATTAACGTGCACTGTGTAATGTTGTCCATTTGTTGCATTCAAAAGTAATGACATGTATGGAGATCAGCAGATCCATATTACCCTGTCTCCCACACACTCCGCCCATACATACCACGCAGAGACGTCAGCTTCGTCTCCGAGCCCCTGGACGTTAGATCTGACCATGAAACTAATATGAATATCACGTATATATGTCATGTGGTGGGATCTGTCATATACGAGGTCGGTAGGTGCTTTTCTGTGGTGACGCGACGTACATATGCATTGATCATTACATGGATATTCGTCGCCTCTACTGACACCCGGTTCCTGTTTGCCTGGCAAACTGATGGTATGCTTCTAAGCCTGCAAGTGGTTATATATGCTCTTGGGTAGTATATATCCACCTGTCTCCTCTCTAGTTATTGGGCTCGTTAAACGAAAGTGCTATGGCTTCATGGTTCCAGCGTGATTTCTACAGCAGGGTATGATCCAACAATTCCATCCTTACACATAATCAACTCGACATCTTCGATCAAATCAATTGTTCGGTCCAACATCTTTTGCATCATTTAGATGACCATACATCGTAAGACAAAGAGCACAGGAGGACGATATAAGAAACTCGTTATTGTAATTTGTGATATTAGGTATCTACAATGACAATCATCAGAGAGTTATAAGGATGGAGCAACAGTGGTTGCAATATAGTCGGTACGTCCTGAATCTGGTGGGCGAGGATTATTCGTGAATGGCCTGTTCGTCATCGTAGCCTGATGGAAGTAGCGCTACAGCCAACTGAAATATATGTGTAGACATGAGGTAAGATCTAGTAACTAACTTCTTGTAATATTGCGATGAATAGAGTATTGACCCGGTATTTCCGTTATCATTGAATACAGAGCATTAAGCAGACAATTATCAAACATTGTGGCAACATTAAATATTTCTGCCAGTTTTCATCCATCAAAGCATGGAAATCTGGATCACGATTGATGTTAGGATTCATTGCCTTAAGGCAAAGTAATGGACCTGGAGATTGTGCACCGCCACATGGCGATATGCTTCTTATTTCTGGGTGAGAGGCAGGTATGAAAACAGCTACAAAGGACATCAGCAAACAGATGTTGTAGAGATAAACACGACGTGAACTTCCGATTAACAATGTACTCAAATAATATGCTATAACAAAGTATATCGTGCATGTGAGGCGGTAATGGCATGCAAAGTATCGTGTGTGTGTGATGCGGTAATGGCATGCAAAGTATCGTGTGTGTGTGTGATGTGGTTAAGCCAAACGAAGTTTATCGTGCGTGTAACGCGGTACGGGCATTAAAGGCACCCAGTTCACGTAAAACGTCAGTAGAAAGCAGTGCACACTGTATATGTGAGACGGTAAAAGCAAACCGCGCACATTGCGCATTGGATATGTCAGAGGCAGACAAACCTCGAAGCACCCTGGGTATGTGAAACGATTAGGGTAACCAGTGCTCTTAACATTGCCACCTTTTTAATGATGACTTAAGTTTTATATATACAATTCACTACTTATATGTATGAAATATAGCTACAGCACGAGACACCACCATTCGTGCGTCCGATACATTGTTCCGCATTACATATGGATCCATGTCCGCATTATAAACCCGCAGTCTATCAGACTTCTCTACGTGGTTTATATCCGGCTGACCTGGAATGATCACGACAGACGGTTAGGGTGTTATGTCTATTATACACGCCTTGACGTCGCTTCGTATATTTTGTGTAAACATAAATAGAACACACGTTATTTGTCCGAATCGGTAAACAGCTCGGGGAGGAAATCAGTAAATGCTTAAACACCCCTGACAAACATGCTTGTCCTGCTACAGAATTGGCCGTTCAGATGTCGATTTGTAAACGCCGTTAGATTATCATGCTACAGTGTGTCTAGAACATACCATTGACGGTTCACAGCAGATCCACACAGAGGGTAAGACTACCTCCCGCTACAGTCGAAAGTCTCTCTTCCCATTCTAATTTCAAATTAAAGTGTGACCACACTTATTCGCTGATAATATCCCCCCGTTTGGTTAGACAAGTGAAGACCCATGGAAATCATAACGCAGGACATATGTTTATCTAGCGACTGACATTCTAATTCCCATTATGGTATTGTTACTTATTGGGCATAAACTTGCAATTAATAATGCGATTTATCGTTCACTGAGGATATAAGCAGTTGGATATTTCCCTTGGATTAAATGCTGCCGCTTTTTCTGGTGGCGCAATCACGTTCAGATCAGCATATTATTGCAAATACAAACCGAAAGGGTTCAATGTCCATCATGGTTGATGATATCATAGAGGCTTGCTGTACCTGAGAGTCCATTTGAGTGATTCGTTGTACTAGCAATTATCTGTACAATATAGAGAGTCTTGGTACCTCAGAGTACAATCAAATGATTCTTTGTAGCTCAAAGTACAACCTAGCGATTAGTTTATTAACCAATACAAAGCGCCAGTTAATGTTGGCTGAGTTTATAAAAACAATGGATCAGTATGTACAAATTAATCAACATTATATCAGTCAACCAATGCGATTGTAAACTTTTTCATCGGCCCAGACACAAGTTCATGTCGTAGCTGTGCGGCAATACAATACGGCGTTTCCTCGCTGGTGATTGCCTATGCACCGAAAGCCATAACAAATAACGGCTTGCAAAACAGAGCGTGCGCCATGTAATGGAATGTAGAGCCGTTTATGTTCCATTATCACACTGAATGGAAGTCCGCGTGTGTGACTCCCGCTATACCCCGGTAGTTTCGTTATAAAAAGCATGTGATGCGTGCGTATAGAGAAATCTCCTAACGCAGACGAGTATGCTTTGTTACACAGTCCTTGCCGCGCGTCTGAATCGTACGCACGTCATGCAGCATCAACTGGTGACCTGGATGAACTATGCTCCTACTGCTTTTGTGGAATAGTTCAACGCTCTTGAATTAATAATGCTCATATCTTACATAAACTTTTTATATCCAATAAAAACATCGTCGTCGAATTATAATTGGCTTCAGGGATACTTAAAACTAAGTTAAGTAGAAAACTATATTAGCAGTTGCGGTAACAAAATTTCGAACTGATCGGAATCGGGAACCGTACATGCTCATGTAAATCAATGACAATCTACATCACTCAAGCTCGTTTGTACGCTAGTTCAATATCTGTAGTGGCGTTTTATATCACATTGCGGTTCCAGAGGAACATAACGTGCCAATGTAGCTCTAAGAGCAATGGGGTCTCTAACATAATTTTATTTATTTCATGGAATACCAGACCTACCTAAATTTACAAGATTATGTGTTAGATATTATATGCTCGTAAATAACGCTGCTGCCGAGCCATACGATATTGGCACATTTATCATAGGGGATGATCTCTCGTCACAGATCAGCTTATTTGTCTTGCTAACGCCGTCAGATCTGACCACACATCATTGGGTTGGAGATTGAAAAAGAAATATGGGACGGATTTAGCAGAATCTATTTTGATGTCGTGGAGAGCTGCGAGAAGTTACAAGACTTAACGTTACGTGTCGAGTTGAGCATAACAATATCTGGCGGTCAAATTAGCGGGATACAAAGCTGTGTGTGTCTGTGAAACTTGCAACTTGCGTAATTTTGATTACAAGCCTAAAGATCAGGTTTAAATACGAACCATAATGGCAGTCATATTAGACACTTCAATTGCCGCTGGATGCTCCCAACACACCCTTCAGCATATGTTGCTTTGTGTCGCTTGAGGAAATAATTGCTGTGCTCAGGTGGTTATCTGAAGTGCTCGTATATACATCATTATGTTGCTTACATGCTGTAGGTGCTGGACCATTGGCTTTAGATCTGGGTATTAAAATTGCTAGGATCAGTTTTATGATAAACTCATCTGAACGACATTTACTTTAATATGTAAGTTTAGTTTGTAAAAATAACTCCCGGAAAGGCAAGATTCTCAACGTTGCGGCTCTAGATATTTATTTCAACATCTTTATTGCATACATCTACTGCACTACAATATTATTCGAAAATAGTTACTAAAACTGAGCGATCAAACTGTTTACACGGATGATAATCCTTTATAAGCAGCAAATTGAAATGTAATTGGAGTGGCATCTATTGAATCGCTGTTGGCATCTTAGCGCTGTTGCAACTGGCCAGCATATCATGTCCGTTTATAGATCAAACACATTAAATGTTAACTACTCTTGGTGCCACGTTATTGATATTCGGGCAAGCCAATATACAGCAGTTTCTGTCGATCCTGCATATGCTATTCGATTTAATTTTCTTGAACAATACACAATGGAAAGTAACTATACACATCAGGTCATACGTTATATTTCTGCAAATTACTATTGTCAACACATATATGTCAAGATCATTTGGCTTTGTGGTCCACTGACATTTTCCGATTAGTCTGACAGTCAGAACAAACCCTTATTCATTAACACTGTGTCCTCGCGCTAACGTCGTCTGTGACACGCTGTGGTCACGAGGCTCCCGTTTAGCTGTCACTTGTTTATAACTGGAATACATTCCGCGCTATATAACTGACATGGATGAGTTGAACTTTAAGAGCTAGTCGCATTGGATGGACCCGTTGTTGCTGACTGTCAAGCATACCGCTCTTGAGTGTAATATCCCGAAAAACTCTGACATGTAAATTGTTAATGTAAATACCATAGAAATAATCGTTATTTACAATAAAGTGGTACACGCCTAACATTGTTCACGTTCTAAAGATGAAGAAGTAACTTATCAACATGTGCAATTGAGCTCTCGTTGAACGCACTCAACAACCTAAATGCAGATTGTTCAATACTTTGAGGCAAATGAACTTCAGCGTTCATTGACCTCGCTTAGTCATCTTATATATAAATGATTAACGCCGATAGCTTCCTCAGAGTCATATTAGCTGACGGGGCCTGCACGGGGTTTGTATTACCCCCGAGTAGAACCCCCGGAGGCTTGAACTTCATATTCAAAGACAAATCAGCGCAATCAGCCCCCTCATGTGCTTGGAGTTTCACCATTGTATGCGTTCAATGGGTTAATTAGGTTGTCGCTCAGGGTTCGTTTTAAGGACACAGGAACACCCTGGAGAAGTGGTGATTACCTGTAGAACACACAGGTGTGCTGTTTAGTTACAGTTAATCTGCCAGTATTGGGACGTCAGAGCAAGACCTACTGCATAGTAAACTTACATTTTGGAATTGTTCAATTTAATGATAATAATATATTAGCCATAAGCTGCCAGACAATATGTAACACCATGGTGCTCATGTGACTCTATTCATTGATATTTAAATTAGATTACTGCCTACAGCGCGAACGCGATGATGCCTCGTTTGGGTTGTGTCATAATGGCATAGATTGAGCGAATAAAACTGCGCAGGGTTATATAATATTGCCGTTCACTCACTCTCAGGAGAAATTTAACCTCCTCCTTTCTCGCAAACACTGATGAGTGAGACACATTAGATGCATGCTACGAATAGCCAATGACTGTGGCCGTCTGAGGGCAATAGCCGAATGCTGATTTTAACATAGGAGGATTTGTAACCACTCAGTCTAGTCTGTGTTTGCCTAAAAATTGTAAATGAGCAATACACATGGCCTATTGCAGGGCGCTGAAACGACTGAAAAAATAGAAAAAAGGAACGAAACGCAATAAACATCAATAGATGTGTCGGTTATAGAGGAGAGTATGGATGACATGGCCCGTCTCGTCTCAGTTTAATTGAGGCATTTAATTGAGGAATATTGAAACTGCTTTGTTTCTCTCGAGTGATCAATTATTCGTTATACTTCATCGTAGGAGACACCACAGACAGGTCGTTTGAATGCTGATCAGTAATACCATCATTTGCATAAGATGTGATGAGGATTTTTGCAAATAAACATCCGCCATTTGCATTTATATTGCCTTATTTTGACTCGTTAGTTACTTTCATTTGATGCAATGTAATCGCAAGTGAATGTACAAGAATTGTTTTTCCAACATTAGCTTCACGAAGGCGCCTAAGTAATTCATCGATATATACAAAAAATAATAATGGCGAAAGAACTGCGCCTTGCTTAACACCATTCGTGCAAATAAAAGGCTCAGAGCTAGAAGCATTCCATCGGACTTTCAGGTTCTGACGTGTGTACATATTAATGAGTAATTTACATATTGTTGGACAGAGTCCTTTCTGCCTGAGAAGCGCAAACAATTTCACATAATTCACACGATCAAATGCTTTAGATGCGTCCAATAGAATTACAAAACAAGATGACCCCTGAGTTACGAAGTGATCAACAATCTCTTGCAAAACAAGCGTGCATTGAGTGGTAGAGTGTGACTGTTTGAAACCGAATAGCAGATCGCTAGTTTTCAGTGCGTCACTCTGGGATGTTAAAATAATATTATCAAGTAATTTTCCAAAAATATTATTGATTGCTATGGACCTGTAATTATCACTATTATTCAACGATTTTTTTCGATTCTTTGGTATAGGTATCAGCGTTGAATGCAACATACCCGGTGGAGCATATGCATGCGAAAGCATCGCATTAAACAACAGTGAGATATGAACAAACAATTCTTGACAGGCATTCTTAATGTGATCAGAGCTGATTTCAGAATTATCATCGGTTTTGTCTGGTTTCAAGTTCCGCGTTGCGGATTCGACCTGCTTAACGGTTATGACATGATCAGAAGTGCATTTGCCCGTTTTGCAGCATAATGAGGCATCTTTACATATGGAACTGTATAGATCGTTAATTTCAAGCTCGTTATATGAAACGAAGTTATACAGCCTAGAATATTTGTCCTTAAAGGTTTCGCATATATTAACCACATCATGGGCATCGTCCAATAGACGGGAAATCACAGCCCAAAGTGTTGTTATCTTTGTTGTAGTTATGCGTTTATGTTTCCGGTTCTAATGTTGCCCAATGCGTATTGTATTCGACCTCATCGAGTTGAGACGGAATAAGATAATAAATTCATAGCAGCAGGTGTTTTGCCGTAACATTGCGGTCAATGCGACAAGCGACTGTCGTACCTAGTTCTGATAAAGATGGCATTGGAACGTAAAACACAAAAGAGAAAGTTAGTTTTGTTTTCGAGATGATGGCATGGACTGAATGTCCTGAATATACTTGATGCAGTCTTAATTGGTGCTTACGCAATGAAAACATGTATATGATCCCCTCATTAAGCGAACCTGAACGTGGCTATTAACTGAAATGCAAACGAATAGCATTATAGCGTCCTGCTTGTCTTCGGCTTGGTACATATCATGACTTGTGTCAGTGGAATCAATCAAGATCATGGCCGGTAGAAGGTCTAGTTCGTAGGCGTCTAGTAGTCCTTGCCGGACCACAACGGCATAATACCGATATGAATGTGAACGGTTTAGCGTGTATTTTCTAAATACACATATTCAAGCTACAACGCCACACCGTGCGTTGTAATATTCATAATCCCGACACGAATATTTTCCATGGAGATTGCTGAATAGTGAATAAGCTCCACAGTACATATCCTATATCCTCGATGTGCGCGAGTAGCGCTAGAAAGCGTAGGCAGTGGCGCAAGTATAACAAAGCAGTTCAATAAAACAATGAATATGGAGCGTGTCCATTCATTGCACTGTAAACGTAAGGTACGTGACAACAATAGCGTAATGCAATTATTCATTATCACATGACCTTGTACGTGACATTCACTGTGTCCAGACACTCTTTAAGAAATGAATACGCCTGGTAACATTTCATGCAACTCAGCGGTGGCTTGCATCGAGCAACAGTTTTCATCCTTGATTGTTCGAATCCAAAATCACTTACAACAATTATGACCTTACCTCTGTCTAGTACCATACGTTGCTATGAGCTGACCTGTGTCGGCTATCATGGGTTATAATGAGCCGACCTGTGTCGTGTTTCATGAGCTACTGTGAGCTGGCCTGTGTCTTATGTCATGAGTAATTATGCGCCGACTTGTTTCGGGTGCCTCGATTAACTATCAGCCGACCTGTGTCGGGTGTCATGATTAACTATCAGCCGACCTGTGTCGACCTGTATCAGGTGTCAGTAAGAGCCTATATGTGAAAGGCGGCATGCTTCAGTAAGAGCCTACATGTGTGAGGCGACATACTTCAGTCACGTACTGCGGACCTCAATGTCCAGCAATGCGTCACGTTGTTTATCGCTATTTTACCCGGAAGCATGGAGCGCGCGATAAATAGATACACTGGGTCGTTTTGTCGATCATTATGTCAACTAAATTTTCAGGTATATTTTTTTCAACACTCGGCATGGTGACGTCATAGAGGCGGACATTAGCGTATTAAAACCACAAGCCAGTCAGAATCGTCTATATATTTAATTATTGGTACATAAAACACCGTATAAACTTTGCCGTTCCCTCTGTCGAGCTTAGAGATACCCCAGACTCATAAATAATAAAGAACACTTTCGTTTGTGAGTATACATTACACAATAATCAGCATTTGTTGCAGCAATTTACAGCATGGAACTGTAACGAATGACCAAGGTAGGCAAGATCATTTCACCAAGGAACACTTTGTTGATTGTTTGTTTGTTTGTAGGAATTTAAGTCGTTTATGGTTTCATTGACCTTCTGCGACTACATACATTTTGCAGATATATTGGATACTTAGCCTGTTTTATATCGGCTTTGATTTCCGATACCCGAAGTAGATGGAACATTTTACCATCCCTGTTGAAGTAGCACTTCATAATGGCCAGCAGTGTTGCAAAGGATATCTACGGTACCCACATAACGCTTCTTTAAATTAACAATACGAATGAAGTAGCAGGTTGTCTCATCGATGATGTGTCTTGAATCGCAAGGATTTCATAGCTTTTCTCAAATAAATTACAGCTGAGTTAATGCAAGATGCTTCCTTTATTTTGCCCATTGACTCTGCCCTGATGCAATGTATCTGTCAATTGACTCCGTCTTTTTGGGCCCTTCATGTGCTGTGTTTTGCGAAGCAGAAGCTACAGCGCCAAAATAGTCATGTTCGGGGTGATGGTAAGATCAACCCTACTTAGAAGCTGTTTAAATAGATGTATAGCAGACCTCATGTTGAGTCCCCAGCTAAACCAACTGGAAGAGCATGAAGATTTCCTTTAAATATCTTCAATCACATCGAATACACAAACCCGTGTCAATGAAGAGACGCTATTGCAAAGAACTACATATTCTATATTAACCCCGCTTATATTCAGAAATCTCGCTCGTGATCGCCTGATATGGCTAAACAACTCACTATATACCTCAGCTTACCGGAATGAGGCGGTCTCGCAATTACTGCTTTACATGAAGAACATAGCCACCCTTCCTTATGATGCGTGTAAACTAGATGCTAAGACGCGCCTCAAGAGTAAGTCGGGGCATTCCGATCAGAAACATGGAAATGTCTCTGGGAGACACATCTCTCTATCTAACCAGAATATTTATGAGTCCCTTGAGATAATTTGATTTTATCGCTAGATAATTGAGTTATCGCGCGAAATAATTTCCTTGTTTTCCTAGGGAAAATAAAATATCTTATTGTATATTTCCTTTTTATTTAGCGTGGCTTGTCGCTTCTTCTGAACGCCAAGTTGATAACCTGTGTTGTTCACTTTATTATGTTTCTTTAACAACTTTTATGGTGTTCGCCATTGACTCTATAATACTTATTATATTGTCTCGTCAACTTCTGTTTGAAGATAAGATTAGACAAAACCAATCGATTGCTCGTGGCGCTTACAATTAGCTATAGAGTGATAATTGGTTAGCGATAGACCAGCTGACTTGTTTTTAAAGCGCACACATGAGATTAGCGGAGCCGTAGACATAAAGGTTTGTAGCATGTAGCATAAAATGGAAAATGAAAGAACCTCAATGGTGAAGCAAATGAAACGACCTTAAGCAGCATGTACACCAGTGGCCCTGGTACGGCTTGTAGGTTTCAATTCGAAAGCAGCAATGCATTTTTCTAACGGTCCCATCCTCCTCCTAAAGGTATGAATACTGCTGACTCAAAAATAATCCACTTGTCCCATGTTAAGCACGATTGGTGGAAATTGAAAAGTAGTGTGCCGGTTATATGAGCGTTGTATTTCCTTGGAAGAAAAATGCAACTGCCTCATTCTGTGGTTTACGGCGGCGCTGAATAACATAATCAGGTTCTTGTGAACGACCAGTGGAGGTGCCACTTATCAGGGATCTGTCATGTGGCTAACTCTCCGTCGTGATTTGAAGACTCTTCAGACCGAGTAGTGCGCAGTTGGCAATAACTGTGGGATTGAACTGTTTCAGCATGAACAACCCTGACTGACATCAATACAGGCAACTTCATGTGAACATCCTACAAGGTAACGGCGCCGGACGAAGGTGACCAGGTCTGCTATGATACATCAAAGAATTAAATCACGGGGAACTGTGTTTATCTGATAAAGACCAACCCGATAGAAATATAGCTTATCGATACAAAATAATCAAGTTTCTCGTAATGTTGCAAAGCCGCAGTCTGGCCATAATATTGCAGTAAATGATTCGGACAGGAACACACCAATAACAGCCTCTAATGTTGCTCTGGAATGTGTCGCTGTTCATCCTGTGTTTAACTTGTCAGTAATCATCCTGATCGCATTAACGACACCGTCCAGTGACCTATTCACTTAAATCATTACGACATCCACGGATCGCATCCGGGCATCTGAGTGTATTACACAGGACTTTTTACGGGACAATTTACGCCTGTTATCAATGGAAGTATGTGTAGACAGTAGGAATCATGGGCCATAGCCTTGCGTAACTGATTGCGTAACTGGAAGCGGATTATAACCAATGCCCTACGAACAGGAGAGTATGAAGAATATTATTCACAATAAAAGTCATTAAATAATCTGACTGGTCGTGATATGTCTCGGTAGCGTCCACAATTATCATGAAGACCAGACCCAGCGCTCATCCCCTCCACATACTCTAGGCTGCCAGGCGGACATCAACGGGAAACAACACAGTTTATGATTCAAGCAACTACATGAATAACGAGGTCCCATAATGCGGCCATCGATGCATTCCAGCAAGATGCTGCCATTAACTCGTAGACAGTGAAGACCTGGCAGTCTGGCATGTTAACGTGGGATGCGGCACTCAGCAGAGTGCGACAAGCTACACAGGCGCTAGTGTCTTCTCCTCCCTCCAGCCTGCAAAGTACATAATGTCGGTCAGAGACAAACGTTGGTCTCGCTGGTACCAGCAGTAAGGTATTTTATTCCGTTGATGGACGAATCAACAAGCAAGCAGTACCATGTGATTACCAGAGGAGATATGCTGTACATTATACATTGTGGATCAGTATAATATTGCTCGTCCATCCTGGATTTAGTATAGTGTTTTACCCGAGGCAGTGATCGTAGCAGAATATTCCATGTTCTGAGCAACCAGCATGCTATTCCGGATATCGAATGCTATGTCTCATATAGTTACATTCCTGGGAATATTAGTCTTGCACTTGTGACATCTGTTGTGGTATCGCTATAGGAACCATAACTTCCGTTCCATCGTGACGTCATCGTAGTCCCAATGTCCCTTTAGGAACCGTAGAACACACTAACAAAACTTATGACCTTACTTCTGTCTGGTGTCATACATTGCTATGAGCCGACCTGTGTCGTCTATCATGAGTAAGAATGAGTCGCCCTGTGTCCTGTTTCGCGAGCTACTGTGAGCTTGCCTGTATCGTGTGTCATGAGATATTATGTGCCGACCTGGGTCGGGTGCCATGATTAACTATTAGCCGACCTTTGTCGAGTATAATGAGCTGCTATTAGCCGATCTGTGTCGGGTATAATGATTAACTATCAACCGACTTGTGTCGCGTATAATGAGTTACTATCAGCCGACCTGTGTCGGTTATAATGAGCTACTATCAGCCGACCTGTGTCGGTTATAATGAGCTACTATCAGACGACCTGCACGGACTTACCAGGATGACGTCAAAGATGCAGACATTTGCGCATTAAAACCACAAGCCATTCAGAATCGTCTTTATATTTAATTATTGGTACCTAAAACACCGTGTAAACCTGACCCGTCTCTCTGTCGAGCTTAGAGACACCCCCGAACTTACAAGTAATAAATAAAACTTTCATTTGTGAGTGTAAATTTCACAAGAATCAGCCTTAGTTGCAGCAATTGTCAGCATGGAACTGTAACGAATGACCAAGTGGAGCAAGTTTATAACACCAAGGAACACGTTTGATCACAAAGTCAAAGTATATGGGATTGTCGGTCATTATCTGGAAATTTCATACCAGCCTTCGTGGTCTACAGCGATCATTATGCAATGAGCTTAACTGGAGACAATACGTAATACAATATTTTGGTCAGGCGTACATATGTCTATAGAATGTGTCTACGTCATGAACCACCTTATTATCCGATTTAGTGCATGTGTTTTCAGTATTGCTCAGGAAGCATCTCCACCGACCAGTACTATATATTTATCCTGGCAATAGTGCTACAAGGCTAGCCACTCGTAGAACTATTTCCATACTAACCTAACGGTGATGATATCCATTGAAATAACACTGTTATACCAGTAGTAATGATACTTGGAAAGTCTGGTTGTTACTCCGATCAGCCATGAGCTATTTACCTACTGGCTCTATCCATATTTGCGTAGTATCCATGTCTTGCTCATAATACCTAATTCGTTCTATATCTGTTTCATCAAGAATCTCTGGCTTGTCCTCTACGGGATTTATAGCTTCCTCGTCAAAACAATCAATGGTGTCCCGGATGTATAATGACCAACAGTATTGCCTTTGTGTCGCGGTGCTGTGTATATGTCAGATGTAACTTAATTATAGTTTGGTTTCAAAGTCTCAATGTAACAGCTGATGGCTTGGAATGAACGCGGATTATGTCAGATAAACCTGGATTAAAGCTCAAATTGACGGACTCATTATGCCAGAAACAATTCGATACCAGAGACAACTCGATACCAGATACAACTCGATACCAGATGCAGCTCGATACCAGATACAACTCGATACCAGATGCAGCTCGATACCAGATACAACTCGAGGCTTTTTATAACGTTAGATCCTGCTTGAACAGACTTAAGGTGAAAGCCTGATGATGTTAGACAGTTCGATTCAGACGCAGAGTGAAAGCCTTAATATGTCGCATACTAGTCGATAACGGTCAAGGTCTGATATAAACCGATTTAGGCTCGAGGTGAGCGCCTGATTACGTGAGATACATGTTGATGCAGGATCAAAGTAAGGCCTGATTATATCGGGTTAGGGTCTCATTTCACTTCACTTGCTGCTTCAAACATAAACAAACGCCACAAATCTTACTGGCAGTTTTTGTAGGTCACTTTATCATAGTCATCTAGGGTAGCTACATTAAGAGTGCATTTATTCGAACAATGTTGAAATGTCGAATTGCTAATATCGCATACCCTGCCTTCTTATCACCGTATATTGCGTTTAATAGATGTTTTGTAAAGACTGACTATTCATTAAATGTTTACGAGGCAATTCAGCCGATGTCAATTACGCGGTCGGGCAAGTTGCCCCAATTTGATGCTTTATTCGCATTTCCAATGCCTCAACCCACAGCTTGGGGCAATCACTAAGAGTCGGCGAGGCTTATGGGACCCTAATGGATCTGTAGTAGCGGCTTGGACCCGACCACATGATTCATACCGCGCTCAACAGCCAGATAACCGCTCATACAGCATACACACTGGATACTGTCACCTTATTGCAAGATATATACGTGTTCTAGTACACGCAGTATGGACAATGTTCCCTGTTGTCTGATCAGTGTTTATGCAGCATTAATACTGTATCCTGATATCCGACAAGAGTGTAGACACAGTTTGTCATTAGGCAGGATTCAAGTATATGCAGCATACGCACTGTGGCTGTTGTCTGATGATGAAAAACGCAGACTGCGCTGTCACAAGTTGTCCGATGAGGATGTAAGCAGCAACCATACATACTGCTTCCTACGATGAGGTTTCAGTGTAAGCAGCGTCAATATTCCGTTCCGTACTATGATTACAGTTTTTGCAGCTTTGGCTGTGTCCTGTTGACTGGTTACAACATATGCAACATTTATTCCTAAGCCACAAGTTCAAGCATACCTTAATTTATATTTTTGCGTGATATGCACAAAATGGTTCTGTAAAGTGCTCTACACAGAGATCTGTGCAAAATTACTTATGTTCTGTGAATGGATTATTGAAAACAATGACGCATGTGATCTTTATGGCCGCTTACAGCTAACACGCAGTGCACAATGCATACAAATGCAAATTCAGGCTTTTTAACGCACAGTAAAATAAACTATGGAGATTGCCAGCATCAAATTAGCTCATATTACCGATAATTTTATGGCTTCTAATAATCAGGCCATGTACAATTCAAAATGAATCCAGCAATTCATCCGCCATAAGCAAGACAGACGAGCAGATGCAGACAGTTAATCTAAGTGTAAAAGACAAACTGCCGCTGTAACAAGATATTCATTTTCTTTCAGACTCGAGGCGCAATCGGGCAAGTGTTCTATTAGTTCGACTGTACAATACCCATATTTCACGAATAACCGTTAGCAGTTTACGTCGCTAACGTCAAGCAATTCTGCATGGATCTTGTCGTGTTGCTTACAAGCCATCGGTTTCTCCATGCGCTCAAAGGTAACGGTTGACAATGGTAGTTTGATGTACCATGGTCATGGTAATTTGAAATGCATTGTGTGCTCAAGTCATATATATGGTTACAGGTATTGTTTAACGGGACAATGGACCCGTCTGAATTAAAGCTTAGTGAATGTTCCATATCGTTCGCGGTAGTTTGTACAGGTAAGACACACTCTTTTTACAATGTATGCAAGCACTATCGTCAATCAATCCACTGCATCATCGTCTCCGCGTAAGTCTGACACAATGGGTTGGAATGTGCAAATGTAGTTTTCTTCACTGCCTTAATATAACATACTAAGTTGTTGGTAAGGGATGATACATGGCGATGGTGGCGGTCACCGTCTGTCACAACTTGTTAAGGAGGCATTTATATATTAGTTCCGTCCGGCCTATTCTATGCGATTATACACAGAAAAATACATTTTAATCATTCTTAGATTTAGGAATGTCCAAATGACCCTATAATTAATCATGTCATGTTTGCAGTGCATAAAGCACAATCACAGCATTCACGATACTTTAATCGAATGTCATGTAATAAGAGATTGGCTGACTAGCGCCTGGTCGTAATATCTTCATGGATACTTAACATAGTGTCTATTCATTTGCAGTTGAGAGAGCAAAACGCGCATGGTAACTGATAACTGGAATGCAGGATAATTGCCGTCATAATGTTACCAATTCTCCACCATCGCTCAACCAGCGCCGCGTTGTAAGGACTGTAAGTTTATTATTCGCATCACCCAAATACTCTCCTTTACAAAACTCCGATTCCTTAAACCTGCCATGCATGCATCACACAGATTATCCATGCCCATTGTCGGAGTGGTATTTTGTTTTGTATACCGAATATGTTGCATGCAGCGATAGAGATATGTATATTCATACGATCATGTAAATGGTTTATGGCTTGAGGGGGTCCCCTGCTGCCCCCGAAGGTCCCTATAGCAGCCTAATTGGTCAAGAACATGCGTGTGACAGAGCAACCCATGGCGAAGATTAAATAACACGGTCGCCAAATGTATTTAGCACTGTTTTGTACGGTGTTGACTTTGATGACCGAGAGCAAATGCTTGTACAGTTGGCACAAAAAGCGCATTCAATACTCCGTTAGCCAGCTTCATCGCGAAACACTAAGGGGTTGAAAGCGCAACAAGTAGGTGGTAAATTGCATCCAGTCGTCTACCCTTCATACACTAGAGGTATTCTGGGGAAATATGCAGCATATTGTTATCGGTGATATCACTACTATTGGTTTGACATCACCTGTGTTCTTATTATGATCCGAGGATCACAAATAGCTTCATTATAGCAATTTGATTTAATAAGCTTGTGTTTAACTAATTAAACAAGGGCATACATTTCCTCTGATAATTGGTGACGAAATGGAGTAAACAAATGCCTAAAGGCATTATCTATATGTCTGGAAGCCAGTTATAGCCATTGCTAAGTATGGCCTATCTACGCCGACAGATAAACACGTATTGTACGGTTTCTAAACAAGATAATGACGAGTTGTCAAATTGAGGTAAAGACGCGTTTTTTGCTTTGTCTTCCGAAAGCGCCAATAGCGGGCATTGTTTGCGTCAAGAGTAGGTGTGGACACGGGGATATAGCGTTTCTGGGATAGCGATCTATGATTATATAGAGATTCAGGTGAATTTGACGCATGGTCTTGTCCGATAAAAGCCGTTGTAACTATATAACATTCAGGTATGTTGATATGACTAAGAATGATTTGAAAATGCCTCGTGCAATTTACATTTGCGCGTTCGTCAGTATAGTCACACACTGCCTACTTATCAAATGCTCAGAGTGCTTTGCAGCGCAGGTGACGTCGGTGATGACAGTGCCACCCAGGTCCATTCTGAGGGAAGACATTGTGACAGCTCCACGCCGCTCCCACTTCGTACACTTTTAGGTCTGAAGTGTCTCCCCAACCATAAACTGATAGCTTTGAAGTGTCTCCCCAACTGTAAACAGATAGGACTTAAGTGTCTCCCAATTACTTCAGGAACATAGCTGAAGGGTCAGAACATAGCTGTATCTCTGTTTACCGGATACACTATCAGTGAAAAGGAGGTACATACCCGGGTTCACCAATAACGGATGTCTAGTTGGGAATGACGATTTTCATGCCACCCTACAGACACGTCTTTTGCTTGCTGATTAGTATTGCCACCATGTTTTTACAAAGTTATGGTTCATTGTAGATCTGGCTTCATGAACGATCGAAGCCACCAAGAGGGAACACTCGGAATAACACCTAGGCTATTATTTCTGCTCTGCGTATTCCACAACGACAAGCAGATGTTCTGAATTATGTGCGCCGCTAGGTCAACTCAGTAAGAACAACACTCACTAAGGTCTGTTTATTAGCTCTTAATTCTTTTAATTTGAATTTTGGGCTCATATTATTTGTTCGCCATTCAAAAACCGGTCCGACTGCTAGCCATTGATGTGGCGTCCAAGATTTTACGCAGTCGCGGTCGATCATTTTAGAGGAAACCAATCAAAATCAATGCTCCTTGCAACCTACACTACATTTGCGCGGTTACCCGAGCATGTAGAATGAATGTAATGAGGTTGGCAAAAGCTGTGAAGATTACAAATCATCGTTTTGACAGAACTACAATTCTATGCGTTGATTTCTCTTGACATTTTCAACTGCTGTCGCCGCCAAATCAAATTTTGCGACTTCACTGATCGACGTAGCTCTATAGGACGTCAATATTGACTATGATGAGATTTTGCGTTTATTCAAATCTATAATTGGCGCAGCCGGCGTGTGTGTGTGCAAGAGTTTTTTCTTTTGGCCTTCGTGTCTGCAGCGTAATTTCTATGATTACTTTTGCGTGCGGGTGCTTATCGGCACCTGTTGTTGGGCTGAACTCACATACAAATGAACCAGATCAAATACTCTGATTATTTGTAGTTAGCCATTAGCGTAAGCGCTTCTCATTCAGTAATTGATGCCATCCTGTGACAACTCAAAAAACGGCTCCTTTTGAATTGGATTTATTTCGTTATAAAGTATGCACTCGAATTACAAAAGGTAGGTTCTTTCATTTTCACGTAATAGATAATTGGCGAACAGTTGAATTCAACAGCAAAACTGTCTGATCCGCGATTACTGCTTGATTCAACATTAATATCGCCAACTTTGAGGAAATCAGTTTTTCTCCATATACACTACACTCCATCTTTGTCAGCATTGAAAAGTACCACTTGTCGTAACGCACTATTATCAATTTATTATAAACAGCCAACACATTATAAACATAATCAGCCAAGATGTAGTGATAGATTGTTTGTTACGATGCCGGAGCTTTAAATTAATTTCCTAATAAAAATTGAATTTCTGATAAATTTGCAGATTTGTGGCCTGTCTTGTCGCCTTTTGCGTTTTACCTATTTCGATCATGATGTGGAAACAGAGATATGAGCTAGTAGAGGTAAGAGATAACCTTACATGGAAAACCCTCGCCAAGCCCGTTTGCAATGCTAAAGCCTTCCGTCAATACATCAAGATTAACCATAAGTTGCCTAATAAAGGAACCTGGTCTATCGATCCGATCGATTATCAGCCAGATTTTTGTCGATTTCAACTTATACATCTGAGAAAGTGTCTACGTCGTAAGCACTATGGTAACATTCTTTTGACTGGAGACTCACAGGGTCATCATTACTTCCTGGCTCTCGGCCGACTTCTTCAATCGCACTCTATATTTTGCGATATCATTAAATCTGAACATGATGTACGCTCCGCCGACAATCATCTTCAATCAACTTATTACGGCACCGAAAATGTTTCTTTAGGAATCCGATCTGCAACAGTATTCCGCGAATGTCGTAAATGCCTTGATGTGAAGCAAGTATGCCACGTCCCATCGGAGACCGGAAATACCAATTGGAACTTCACACTCGAATACGTCGGAGGCTCGGATGAAAATTTTCTGAAATTTATTCTCGAAGAATATATATCTGATTACCCGGACTTATTTATATTCATACCCCATATTAACCATGTTACAGGCAACTTAAGTAACTGGACCAAACGAATTGACAATCTGGTTGAAATTGTGACAAGTACTCACCACCCTGACACAACAATAGTGATGCTATCGGGAGCAGTCTCTTGTCCGTGGAAGAAGCGAATCACAGATGGCGGCCAAAACATGTTCATCCCAAGAAAGAATGCTTACATGTTCGAGCAATTACAGGAAACATTTTTGTATTCCAAATCAACCAGATTTTATTCATTTTTGGATTTAGGAAATGTGTCGAGCAGCAAATCTGACTGGAACTATGACGGGGCGCACTATGTCGAGGTGTGGTATGACGTCATCATGAGAAATGTTTTTGCAATGTTATGCAATAGTGAATGAATAGCAAACCGCTGACGCGATGGATAAGTTTTCCCCTTCAGAGATTCAGGACATGGAAAAGTTGGTTGGAAAATCCCAGGTTATTCTATTTATTATGCAGCATCTATATATAGCACTGATTCTGGTTTGGTCAGAATTTAATGCGTTTCAAATACTGCGTGAGATAATTAGGAGACATACGGTGTATGGGTAATAAATACCACCTATATAATTACGTAGAACTGTTCTGGGTATAACTATTTGCTCAGAAAAGATGATTCATTCACCATATTAACGTCAGTCTGCAATGTGAAAACAGCAACAGTTGAACCTTATTCATCATACACTCAACTATAATTCCAAACACAATGATTAGCGCAGACGATGTCCAGGCGATGTTCCTCAACCTAATAGCAGCCACTATAATCGTACTGATCAGTTGCTGGTGCCATGATAGAATCATAAAGACGAAGGCACTAACAAAAGGTTTCTCAGAGCAAATGCTGTCTTGCCTTCTTCCGTCATGGCATTGTTAACATCGACTCTTTGATGGAAATTCGGATATTATTATGATTAAAGGGGCGCTGACCGTTGCCAACGAGATGTTATTTCATTTTGGCCTGGCATTTCATCGGGATAGTTACTATTAAAATACTTCACTGATGCACCCCTACTTCAGCAGTCAGTCTTATAATACTGTTTGATCAAAAACCATCAACATTTTCTTCGGATATAATCGGCAAAGCCGACTATATCTATGGCCTTTGAATGTCTCTCCTTTTGACTGAACCCGGATTGTTAAGAAATATGGCGCACAAAAGGCGATAATACCACAACATAGTGGAGTTACACAATCGCAGTTACTGAACCAGGACGCTGTTCATTTAATAACTAAGTTAGATGGCTGCTTCGAATGCGTGTTTACCGATTAATTATCGATGGTTCGGTGTTTCCGATCAGACGAGAGGTTGATAAACGAGCCACAATATAAATGGCACCTCTAATATGAATAGGTGTCACATAAATAAAATGAACAAGAATCTTTTCTCTTAGGGAACTGGATACCAATGCGCCGTGATTTCCACTCACGTTTATCAAACTATCAGGTATAATAACTTTTCTAACAATTCTCGGGTGCTGGATATTCGTTTTTTTATAACCACACCTCCAATATACAGCAGCAATTTGGTAGCCATGACGGTCTATGATACCATAGTTCTGACTTAGCTTCGTAAAAGTCCTCATGTGAGTAGATCAGCTATCTTATGCATATTTGACATATTTGCTGTTCGGTTTCCACCTAAAACAAGCATGTTAGATATACAGTACGGGATCGGTGTTATTGACAGCATAAGCAATTATTTCATCATTGTTAAGCTTAATATGAAGAGTATGCTGGACCGAACAACAGCACTGATTAATCATATGAGAGACTTAATTGACGGTGGGTGCAGTTGTTACAAATGAGACTGCACAATCGTGCATGGCTAGTTAGCTCTCTATAGAGTCTATTCGAGCATATAGCTCGTATGCGCTCTTAGTGAAACGGTTTTCGAGTAACGCATATGCGTAAATCGCAACGAGTGATATCTGTGCGCTACTTCGCGCATACGTATGCGTTGTTAGTGAAACGATCCCCAGGTCCGTCTTGTAGGTGACAATGTGTGGAGCAGATGCTCAGTTTGCCCCCTGACCTCGGGACCCTCTTCTAGCGCGTGTTCTTTACAGGGTAAACCGCGAGGTGGGCTATATTTGACACATAATGTAGGACATCGATAATCCCAGACTTTCTGTAGATCTATGATAGTCAGGCCCTGTGGGTAATGGACCGTGTGTCTGAGAACTCGAATTGTCTGTTTTGATAGCAGTCTCTGTAGCCTTGAAATATACGCTTTTTATATATTTTCCGAGCAGATGATTAACTTAGCATAATGAAAAATGCATCAATCCAACGTTTGCTCCAAGTATTCTATATTTGGGGGAATTGAAAGTGCGTAATGACATTTCTCGTTACAAATGTGACGTACATTCCAGATATTTATCTTGAAGGACAGTTTCTTGCATTCACTGGTAACCGCAGGTAGGACAATTGACCTCGCGACGGTCAGTCAATATGATGCTACAGGCTCAATAACAAAAAAGGGTTATTTTGTACACCCGCTGATCTCTTTGCTGTGAGAACAGTGTCAATAAAACATTTAGAATATGCGCCCCGTGTTCATGTTTGGGTGGATGTAAAGGGCAAAGCCCATGGATATGAGCATAGATATTGAGAATCACATGCTCCATGCACTCCATCCATTTGAATTTTACCCAATCAGTATTGTATGCGTAAGCCGAAACGACATTAACATTATCTGTCCACATGATTACTGAGACTTTACTAGAAAAAACCCCAGCTTGGCGCAATAAATCACCGTGACCACAGCCTTCTAATCCTGCAGGTCGTGAAGGGCAACGTGATTTATTCCACGCAACGTAACAGCCGGTCACAATGGTTCGTTATTGAGCGCACTTCATCTTTCGCTCCAACAGACGTGGTGGATGACTATTGAAAAGCCAACAACTCTTAGCGGCATGGCACTTTAATTCTCGCCGTCTCTTTCAGACCTTAACCGCAGCCACCTTTTTGTGGCCCTAAGCAACATATCACATAAAGTGGTTCGTGTTAAGTGTTTAGCTTTTAAAAATGCAACTGTCATATCACACAATATCACCTCCTTTTCGAGCAAGCACTTAATTTTAAATGAGGTGCATCTCTTGTGCGAGGATGAATTCTTTTCAACCCTGCCAACACAGGTATATAACGACCAATAAGTCATACTTGTGATTAGATCAGACAGAATGTCCATTACATTAGACACGATGGAGACCGCACGAGTTATTAGCCAAACGCTGTGGACCGAGTATGAACATCAAAAGACTTATAAACAACATGAGTAGCGAATCCCTTGCTGTCAACAGTACCATTCATCACCAACAAGGCTATTGTGTCCATGCGTCATAAACACGAGCAGCAATCACTTCCTATCATATGCATTGAAGAGCCACCTTTAG
>CM067345.1:62298912-62311957 GCA_034190875.2 Urechis unicinctus
GCCCACCAGCCAAGTCCGCACGGCGCTCCATAAAGACAGCTTGGAGTCTTCTTTCTGGTTGTATCAACAACGCATGCGCGTAATGACATAATGAATTACGACTGGATATTGCAAATAGAAACAGTAAATTATTTTCGTAAAGATAACAGAAAAGATTCATGGATCCGCTACAAACGTCATTGTTACTATTATTTGACGATGCCAAGGGGCCGGCCACCAACACTGGTTTGTATTTTGGCAGCGCAATATTGGTATTCTGATAACAACCTGATCAACAATCGCCGGTAAGAGGTTCGCCAGAAACCCGTGTGCCAGAATGAAGCAAATTGTTTTCAAGTTACAAACTCATTCATTATCTTGTCAAACCAAATGATGTCAGTCTTGTGGATAAGTTGTTGGGATCTATATCATTAGACATCATAGAAATAAGCCGATGATCAAAGAAGACCAAGCTGCCGTTTTAGAGAGCGTTCGATGCACATTATTTATTGTGTTTTCGATGTTCATCGACGGATTATCGAGGACAAAGATGGTAAACCCTTCGGTATGATATCGCTTCCGAATTTGTGCGAAACCACTGGATCTCAGGAATCTGACTTATACAAACAAAGGCAGATTGAAAGCAGTTCCTACTAGCTACAATGCATTATATCACATACCAGCATACATGTCAATTAACAGTATTTTATAACATAAGCTTCATTGAACACATGCGGTAATCATTACCCAAAAGAACATGGATATATGGGTGAGATGACCATCAGCTAGAACGTGTCCACTATATCCCGTATTACACGATCGATGACATAAGGTGTGAACTAACTCATTCAGCAAGTTTCATGACGCGCTTTGTGGTAATGAGGCTATTGGTTATTTCGTTGTAGTAATTGGTAGTTTCTTATCAGGCTACACGCGAATAGGTCCCTAGTCATGATCGTCAAAGCATTCAATTTAGATACTATGATATGATAAGGGGCCGAGCGAGGCCGCTGCAATACCTATATATAGCGGTATCATGCATGCATATCATTATAATGCTGTAATGCAAACGATTCGGTAATTTCGTTCAGATAATTTCTTATCAGGTATCAATTTGTCACCTTATCACGGCCAAGCCAATATCAGGGTTTGTTTCTCGATTAAAGCCACTGCAATCACTCGTGGGGGTCAGGAGATGTCCGAAAAAGTCGCCGCTTGTAAGAGTAGACTCGTGCATTAAGCAACAGTAGGTCTAGCTGGCTGGGTTGGGTGCCATAACTTACGATGCCCATCATTCAGAGATTTGGCAGTGAGCTGATGGGTCTGAAGTGTCGTCAAATTTAGGAAGGGAGTTAGCTACGTAGCCGGCCCCTGGTTAAGGTAGAGTAATCTGACAAGAATAATGGTCGATACTGCATGACGTTGCGACGTCAACGTTGATTGAAGTTAAGCATCAAGTGACAAGGTGGTCGAGCATACAATAATGTCTGAATGCTTGCAATTTTACATGATATGTAAAGCAAAAATCCTCATCAGACATAATTCTGGTCGCAACACTCATTAGAAGCCATTGCGGTAAAACCTGTGGTAGGGAGAGGCCATGACTGACAATGACGTACGGGGTCAGACTACAAATGTTGTATGCCGTTGCCATAATCATCCAACACCAGACTACTTTACAAATAGCAACAGCAATAGCAAAATCATATAACCAATTGCGTATGCTAATATACAATTACATTGACATAACTTATCTATTTTATGAGATTAAGTGAGTAATTATTGCGCAGTGAGACACCTTCCTCAGTGTGGCAGCCGATGCTTATCTGAATATCCCAGCCATCATATCAGATCATACAGTCACCTATTGTGAAGCAACGAACCTGTTCCGCTAAGAAGAAACAGCCGAAGACCATGTCAAATCTTGCTGTAATTAGTCAACGTTTGGGCGATATCCCAAATGGAGTATGTCAAAGTGAAGAATTGGGAGGAGAATTACAAATCAGAACTGAGAATACAACTGTCATTAATCTGGATACTAAGGATCATGTTCTGCATTGCTGTGTCATAGACCACGAAAAGTCGCGGTTGCCAGCGTTTATTTCCGAAAGGGAGAACCCACATCACTAGAAAACGCCTTGCATGTTTTAGCGTCGACCTGATTAGTGGTTGTCATTATTACAGTTTAACAGAAAGAGAGGACACTGCTCACTGAAGCACTGGTAAGTGCTTTGGCTCAATTAATTGTGCTGAGCACATTATTCGCCTGTGCCATGGAAAATAATAAAAGTGACAACAGCTATGCGTCTACGGAATATTCTCCATGACCGGTAGATGCTATATTCTGTATGACCGGTTGACGCATTCTTCTCCAGCATCATTAAACACATTCTTCCCCAGGATCAGAAGACACCATCTTCTCAATGAACGGTAGACGCAATCTTCTCCATGATCTGTAGACACAAACTGCTCCTCCCATTTTCTAAATTGTATGGACGGAGTCAAACAAGGGGCTGTTTTACCAAAAATTGCATTATGTTTTCATGTCAACACGCTATTGCCACGTCTCACTGAAATGGTTGCCAAGTAAATCGTCGTTTTCAAGGCGCACTGGTCTACGCTGCTGATATCTCCTTCAATGCTCCTTCTTTTGCTGATGCTAAAGCTATGCTTAAAACATGCAACGAATTTGCACGAAAATAGTGCGATACTCAAAGCATCAACAAGCAAATGAGTGCTTTTTAAATGGTGGTTGACTCATTGGCGAGAAAAGCCTGAGCTACACATGGCGCAGTATCATAAACCTCATGTCGAGCCCTGAATATTTTTATTCTGTGTTCCCTACTTAGCTAGATGGTCACTCTCTTTAGAATAATAGATATTGCAGGGCATCACAGACTTTTTAAGCGATCCATAAAATTCTGCGCCTTTAGCAAATCCATTAAGACATGTAACAAGCATTGTCAGTAAAACTGCCATGATTAACGACCTAATAGATCGTTATGAGGCTTAGTGTACGGAATATTGGTTGCAGAATATCCCCTAGCAGAGCTTTGTACGGTCGGTGAATGTTATAATTTGTCCAATTTCACTCGGGAGGATATTGCTGTTTTGTAAGAATTACGAACGAGACTGTTTGAGCGAGATGCGAGAAATGGGTCAGCTTGATATTAGACATGCTTAGAAAATAGGAGTGCAATTCTGTTGAGCTTCGATCAAGACATCTTTAATTACAACTTTTAAATCCCACAGTTATGCCCTGCATGACCTTTTGGGCGCTGAAGCTTTTGCTTCGTCAGACACAACAGCAAACTCGTAAAGACCGTTCATGGCTTAGTGGGCCGACCGAAAGATAAAATGAAGGATATGAATTGGTGCCGGCATGAAATAATAGTCTGATTCAAGTGCTGTTTGTAAGGGAGTGTTGGTCGGCTTACAATATGAATGGTTACTATGGTGGCAGATTAGCATCTAATGCAAACCAAAGTTTGGCCTGAACGGCACATGTGTCACTTGTACTGGCATTAGTAGATGCAATTGTAAACAGCCAGAACGACCGCGCGGTACAAACAACAACATTGGAAAGCAACGGCAGCGGCAACATTCAAAGAAGGTGAGCATCTCATGTGAAATTATGCTTTCTCAAGTGGCAAGGCAGTAGCGCATACTGGACATGAATCGAATGATTGAAATCATTAGTAACTTCAAAAAACGCAGTTCATGAAGGTAGAGTAATCTGACAAGAATAATGGTCGATACTGCGTGACGTTGCGACGTCAACGTTGATTGAAGTTAAGCATCAAGTGACAAGGTGGTCGAGCATACAAACATGTCTGAATGCTTGCAATTTTACATGATATGTAAAGCAAAAATCCTCATCAGACATAATTCTGGTCGCAACACTCATTAGAAGCCATTGCGGTAAAACCTGTGGTAGGGAGAGGCCATGACTGACAATGACGTACGGGCTCAGACTACAAATGTTGTATGCCGTTGCCATAATCATCCAACACCAGACTACTTCACAAATAGCAACAGCAATAGCAATATCATATAACCAATTGCGTATGCTAATATACAATTACATTGACATAACTTATCTATTTTATGAGATTAAGTGAGTAATTATTGCGCAGTGAGACACCTTCCTCAGTGTGGCAGCCGATGCTTATCTGAATATCCCAGCCATCATATCTAGATAGATTGAGCGACGTAAACAGCTCAGAAGAGGTGGCTAATCCTACCGATGTATCATATCTGTAGAATGAAGACGGATACATGCTATAAGCCTGCTACAGACGGATTGACTTCTACAATTGACAGATCATACAGTCACCTATTGTGAAGCAACGAACCTGTTCCGTTAAGAAGAAACAGCCGCAGACCATGTCAAATCTTGCTGTAATTAGTCAACGTTTGGGCGATATCCCAAATGGAGTATGTCAAAGTGAAGAATTGGGAGGAGAATTGCAAATCAGAACTGAGAATACAACTGTCATTAATCTGGATACTTAGGACAGTTTTATAACTATGATTCATTCTATTAACCTTATATAAAGCGTAAATATGAATCATGATGTGTGCTGAATGATTGATGATTTGTGCAACAAATATCGACTACATGTACAATTAATACAACTAAAATTAGGTGTATTGCTTGCATCCATCCTCTTTAGTAGCTTACATTACGGATTACAGATATTGCTGTTAGTTTCAACCAGATGTCGTCCCTACACTACTCCATCGCAATAGTCTCCTCGTCAGCCACCAAAGTTCTACATTAAGCACAGTTAGCTCTCTTCAGACTATATTTCAGTAATTATCATGTTATGATTGCAAACGTATACATAACTTTAACAGTATAATTCTTCTCAATCAAGGATTTCGACAGGAGCTTCATATATATACTTCCTTCGAAATACATGATATACGTCGGTTTACATACATCCATCGCAAAACACATCCCTTATCTCGACTTAACTGGGGCTGGGATTCAATATCGACCGCTTAAACTTGAATATTTTAACAGGACGAATTCAGGCGCGTGGAATATATATCCTAGAAGCAGACAGCCTTAGGTCGCCGGCATTATTTATCGTGGCGTCATCAAGGTATAAATGGCGCTGATTGGCAGGAAGATCTGGTATTGACCTAACAGGGTACGGTCGCATCAGGGCGGGATAAGCCAGGCGCAACCGATAGTTAGCGGACATCACATCGACGAGGTCAGTGGGGTGACGGTAATGGATCAGTTTGTCAATCTAATTAATGTTCATTTGGTTCTGAGTATTATTCAAACTTTTGCTATGATGGTTTCTTGATTACAAAGCATGTCCGGCCATGTGTGTTTACGATTTGGCATTCTTTACATACATATGTAAAAGGTTAATAGAAAGCAAACCATTTAAACGGGGCTTGAACAGGCAACTGTTCATGAATAGTCACTAACGCCATCAGACCCATCGTAAGAGAGCTACAATGACTTCTGTACGTTATCCGCTCTCAATCCCACTTTTTATTGAATTCCCTGTTTTTAGATATAAGAGCATTAGGCGAAAACGGTCAGATCAAATTTGCATTCTGCGTGGGCTCCGTCTGGTAGAGCGGCCGAAGGGGGTAGATATAGCAGCGTTGCGTCATGTTGCCTCCTCTACGAATCACCTAGAGGAGAGATCATCCAAAGTCTGAATTACTGATTAAAAGCGGAAGTTCAACGGTTTATGCGAAGGATGCTTTGTCTATTTGACCACATTTTTCCCCTTCATTGATGCATTGGTGAGTGTAGCATCTACTGCGCGTGATCAATACCGAGTTATGCCAAAGCGAGCGCGCAATAAATAGTATTAACGTGAATAACTAAATACCATATGTGTCTGCAATACCGGTTGAAGCTCTGTTGACATATTGCAGTTACATTGTTAAGCTGGTAGAACAGTACGTTTTCAATCACAAAGACAACTATTTTTGTGTTGATTAGGTTGAACATGATGAGGGACAAAAATGATGAGACTATCCATTCACTGCAGGCGTTTGAGGCAGCAAAACCAGTTAAGATTAGACTGTTATGGCGGTGTTTATACAATCCCTCGTCGCCGTCAATACAAGGACGGGGATAGGGTTTGATAAGACACAGTGGCACTGATATGCGTGGGTAACATCATTTATTTGTATGCATCCTCCTTGTTCCATTCCGTGTAGATAATAAGGGACACATTTATATGGTATTTCCCAGTATCGTTTGAGATGCTGTGGTCAGACTCGAAACTTAATCAACCATCGGACTCTAAACATGACTGTCTGCATGCGATGTCAATTCCAAACAGAGCCCATTCTGAACATCCTACCTCAGCTCGTATGCCTAATGGTTATATTATGTTATTTAGCTGTGATTCTTACCCGTTCTCTGTTAGGGTTTGGTAATTAGGAGTCACTTGTTTCATTCCAAAATTTCAAATAGTTAAACATTTTCTTTCCAGCCACACATTCTAATGCTTGCAAAGATTGATAGCCATGCACGTTAATGAAACCGATGCTACAGGTGGTAGATAGCGCACCAAAAGATATCATTTACCAATCTAGATATTCATAGCTTACGCTGCCATAAAATCTTTTTGTTTCTGTACAGCACTCACAATCATTAGTCGTGAGTGTACATGGTAGTAAACATCGCTGTTTTCATCTGAAATCTTTCAATAATGCTCTGCTGTAGTCACCTCAATAATGTTATTACATCAACCTCTTACCGTGTTGTTTAATTATATGGTATGGTATTGTTGTCAATGGATGGGACCCCTTTATAATTTGCAACACTACGAATATGCCAGAACCGGTTGGTAAACTAATACTTATGTCGCACCAACTAAAATAATACATGTATCATTTGTTGAATGAGCTTCAACGAGTTAACGACGAAGCATTGAATTATGAACCTGCATGGAATCCAGATGGTTGAATGCAGCTCAATGATGAATTCGAAATAGTCATCTTGTGGCAGAATGTTGCATTTAATGATGTTACCTGATGAGACAAAATTTTATTGCTCATCATTTGTTTGTCTCGCTTGGAAATTCCTTCATGTTTAAGCTTAAACGAAACGAGTCGTTTTGTTTCTTAACTTCGTAACGTATCTTTAGAAATGGAAGGCAGGATCAATCGATGGTTCGTGATCATAAAATGGTGGGGACTTTGCAAATGGATGCACAACACCAGCGTTGCACATCCTGGGTTATTTTTTCACTGACAATTAATGTATTGAGAGCGATGTGAAACATTGCTGTATCGTAAGTAGCCACAGGAATTCAATAAATGGGCGGTTTGGAGAGCGTGGTTGCCTTTTTTGGCCACCCATTAGACATGCAACATGCAACGACTAACAGCATGGATTATAGGCACAAATATTGTAACCACAGCTTGTATGAATATCAAATAGCATCAATATATAATATGGCGATTTACACCTCTATAGCAGCCACCATCAATCCGTTACTGCTTGTGTGATAATGGGTAAGCCGGCTGTGCCCTTAACATGAATTATTACTATAATGATTAATGTTTCAATTTAAAAGCAGGTTTATGGTGTCTTTGTTTACGAGCCTAAAATATGGATGACTAAATTCTTAAAATCCCTAGTCCAAAAACGAAGCTAGTCAAATGGTCCCTGAAGTATTAAGGGGTCTGAGTGAATTGTAAGCCAATAAGCTGATCAACACATGAATTGGAAGTCCTAAATTAAATAAAATTTGTCTACCATGCATTACCAATGAATTATTTTAAGTAATGGCCCTTTATGTAAAGAACATGAAGGTAATGTGGGTGACGTGAATACTTAATCGGTATCGGTTTGGGTCTATTCCTGTCGGTAGGTTAGTGTCTATTCCTGATGGTGAGCTGGTGTCTATTCCGGTTGGTGAGCTGTTGTCTACTCCTGTTGGTGAGTTGTTGTGCAAACATATCGAGGGGGTGATGGTAGCGTAATATAAGCACTATGAGGGCCTTATCTAGGTAGTTTTATATAGTCCTGTTATCGACACATAGCTCAACATATCCAGCGGAAAATAGCTGCAGCATGAATATTATAATTGAAGCAATATACATGACAATTTTTATAAGTATGCGAGCTCATAAAACAAATCCTCTGTTTAGCGTCAGATACTGTAATAATGAAGCAAATATACACTTTCATTGTTTTCAATCGATCCACGCCAGCTCCTGCCAATCATGCCCTATTACGCCTTACTCAATTTCCATTGAAACATCAAATCAGCATAACAGACATCTACCATAGGAATGAGTAGGAATACATGCTTTTGTTATTATTAACTTTCATTAGTTACAATGAGGATAAAATCAGTTAGAGTCAACAATAGTGAGCTGCATAATCAATCGATTGTCATCTACCCACACTGACCGTTCTCCTTTTGAGCTCTTATCATCGTACCATAATAGACCAACATACATCCCACACCATTGCTAAATTAAGTTCCCATTCATATTCAATCCATCAGTTGCACATATCTTCCAACCGTGCAACATAGTGACGGTCTTTAAGCAAAGTGGATGTGTCATACTCCAGCCATCAGCTGCTACACGTGATCCAGCCACAGAAAAAAACTTGGTTCGTCAATTTCTCTTTTGCGCAAAGTGATCTGCTCCAGCAATAGCACTTGGTAAGTTACATCGGATGATTAGAGTGACGCAATTTTTGCTGGCGAAGTTTGTGAAGCAAACCATGTTTCCAGGTGTCAGAAACTTCTGTTTATTTGCTTATTACTTCTTAACGGTCGCAGCACGACATATATCCAAGATTCTTCTAATATATCCCTTCGTTATATACATATACAAGTTGAATGCAAGTGTGCTGCATTCATAACAATAAGTCACAAAAGAATGATTGATTCGTAGTCCTTAAACATAGCCTAAATAAGGATACACTGAAATTCAACACTCCAGAAAAGACGTACCGGACATTGATGTTTGGATTAATTAGTTCTTTGCTGGGAGTCAATTACCTCATCTCGTGTAGTCTTAATATAATTTCCATTGAATTATTTTTAGCTGTCACGCCATTACTTGCCTCGCTGCGTGCTCTGAAGATCGATTTTAAGCGATCGGGTACTTCATATTTTGCTTAGGGTCTAGAGAGAACAATTTGCCATCTATAATTAGTTTCAATAAGAATCGTCACTAGTGCATTTCAGTCAAGTTAATTTACCATCTGCTTTTGTAGAATCTATCAACATTGATAGACATCTTCGCTGCACAAAGTTGTAGCAAGATAAGTGGGTTTAAGAATGTTTCTCTGTATGTTTAAATAAATGTATGAATGGTCCCTTATGATAAATTCATGTAAACCGCATCAGCGCGTATCCACCAGACCGCGAGATCAGTTGTTTCTCACAAAGCCTGGATTTTCGGTGTTGATTTTAATCAAATATGATTATAGTTTTTATACGTAGGTCAGTCGTTGGACGTACCTACCATTATGTGTTCTTGTATGATTGCATTTACACAAGAAGAGCATTTCATAGTCTGAACATGCTTCTGTAACCGCAGCCAACACGAGGACAATATAGAGCACTATTTACCGTCACTGTAAAACTTGTCCCGTACCTGCGTTGCATGCCTATATCGCATTATAGTATGAGGTACTTTGTTTGAAAGTGATTTGATTATTGCTTTGAATGCACATATTACCAACTGAGAGCAATAGCACTGTAAAACTCGAAGCATACATACCTTCAATTATTAGAGTGATCCAACTTGTTCACTCGGATCCTTGCAACATGTTTACTAGGAAAACATATGAGAAGCATGTCTGCTGAATGAATATAAAGCTCGCTGTAGGATGAATTATATACTTAAGTAGAATTGCAAGACATATAAATCAAAAGTGCTTCAATACTAGCTGTTCCAAATTCATTATATCGTGTGATGTAATCGACCACAAAGGAAATCATCTGAATGGCAACCCCTTTCTCAAACCGATTAATCTGGTCGGTAAATGTTAGAATTTATCAAACTTTAATCAACAGGCTATTGCTTTTCTATTTAACATTATTTTTCACGGTATGATTACACCTCGCACTTTGTTATATTTCAATTGCGCTGTATCTAGATTAACATAAAATGTCAGCACCATGCATACGGAATAAATGCTATTATTGTATTCCCAAATCCGATTTACAAGAATTTCGGAAGAGATTATTTGAGATTATTTGATTGAGGCTGAAACACCAATGAAGAAGTATCCCCACTGAATAAGTGCTGCAATGATGCCTTTCGAAGTGCCCGTGGTACGCCTTCATCATATGGACCCCACCATGTGATACGTGATCAGAGGTGCCATGAGAAATGCAACGGCTTGGCTTGGATGCTCATAAAAAGAAGGCTTCGCATTATGGTTTGAACAATGACTCGCGTTTAATCAAAGCACATGATCTATGAGAAGGCGAGCAACTTACTTCCTGTGACGATGGGTTTTCAAAAACATCACTTCTGTTCATTTCAAACAAGAGCGTGTGCACAAATAAACTTTTTCGGATTGTATCTAGTAAGCTATGTTTCAGTAGGTGTTCTGTGAATTTGCCTCGTACAATGATATCTTATATTGTGCAGGTTATGGATGTAAAGCTGAATGGTCGGTAAATAGCAGACTGCGGACGATTGTCTTATAGTAATATCGGTACGACTTTAATACATGCAACGTCGTCTTGAATATTCCCTTCTGTAGAGGAAAGTTTGAACATGATAAAACGCGAAAACGTTATTACTAAAGCTTGTTCCTTTTAAAACCATTGGGTCGGGTTTGGCTGGACCAGGCATCTTTTCTTTTTTAGGGTTTAAGGAATTTAACAATAATCCAGTCGTCTATTGTGAGACACAGCAAAGGTTTAAATCTTGCTTATTAACCAACATTTTGGAGCATTGCCCAAGTGCTCTCGTGATGAATAATTGCTTATCCTAACAGGGCACGGAACTGTCTTTCGTCAGGATACTTAGTCATGAAAGTTACATAACTATGACTACATTTATATGGAGTATTAACCGTGAATATGAATCATGATTTGTGCTGAATATGTAATGATTTGTGCACTAAATATTATATACAAAACGTTGGACAAACCTATTGTCGATTGTAGATGAATCTGTTAGCAGGATTTAAACTAAAAGTTAGCGTAATCAGATGTTTTTTTCCTACACTACGCAAAAGCCAACCTCCACCCATCCACCTCTGCAGCCAGTAATGTGCCGCATTAGTCATTGTCAGCTTTCATCGATCGAGCGACACCAGACTTGCGGCTAGATTTAGTAATCATCACGCTATCTTTGCACTTAACAGTAATTTCAGCCACTTCTCTATGTTCTTATTTTTCCAATTTTATGAATAACAATAACAGCCTAATTCTTCCCAATCAACGGTATAACCAGCAGCTTGATATATACACTTCCTTGGAAATATGTGGTTAACGCCCGTTCGCATTCAAAGATCACAAAACACAACCATAATTAATGCTTGTCGACTTAACAGCAGCCCATGTTAGTTGGTACTCAATATCGCCACCTCATACTTGAATCTTAACATTTGATTAAAACAGGATGTGTAGTCGATGCAGTATCATATGAAATATTCCGACTTTGCATATATCAAATCTATATAGACACATGCCGACAGATAGGCGCTAATTACTTGAAATCTACCCTTTTGTCTGAATGTTTGAAAAATAAGTCGATATCGCACCGGTGTAATAATACTGAGTCGCAAATACCGAAATGGTACAGGAAAAGGTAAATGTGACTGATTTCCGGAAATGAGAGTCGGCTTTTGGTGTTGAAGGCATTGTCACCCGTGTTAACGCTCCTGTCGTGGTGCAAGCGCAAAGAGTGATATGCAATCTTCCATTAACGGAATTTTTCAATCACAGCATTAAATATTCCATACTCCAGCGAAACGCTAAACGTAGCTCTCATGAGAAGCAATTTCACTCTTGGTTGGGTACAGATAACGTCCGGCATTCGCAATAACGCCTCACAAGAAATTCCATGTTACAGACGACACATGTTATTCGCAATGACATGAAGTCTAGTAATTCGAAGATGCTTCCTTTGTAGTTGCAAATGCGCAATCTTTGATACCTGTGAGTAAGACATCTGATTTTCATAGTATCGCCTTTTGAGATAAGAAATCGTAAAAAACCTGATTGCAATTCCAGTTTTCCTCAGCCTGATATAAGTTCATCCCAAGCCTGTAGGCACAGTCCAAATATGTGGTCTTTAGATCATTTAATAATTTAATCTAGGTACAGAAGGTACTAGAGCCTAATATAGATCAATAGGCCAATTGGTCGTTAAACACATGAATATGATTATCGCCAAAATGGAAGCAATAACGGAAAAGTGATGTTTGTCTCATCAAGTAACAGATGATTGCCTGCCTTTACGCGCCCTCCATTTTACTTGCATTGCGTCATTGCTTGTTCACACCATCACTGTGTTTAGGATAAACAGCAACAGGGTGCTCATTAAACAAAAGCATCGTATATTCCATGCACAAAGAGGATGTTGGCTGTGGCATGCATAAATATGTTGGCCACGTGAAACAAATGCAGGTATGCACCACCAAGTAAATGGCTCAGTCTTTACCAATAATATCTTACAATAACGTCTACATTTCCAAATATACAAAACTGATCGATTAGAAAATGCACATCAGCTTAACAATCGCATCTGCACAGGAGTTAGTAGCTTCGATCGCTTAACGATCTGTATACACCTGATATCAAACTGATCAATTAATTAAAAAGGATACTGTCGTCGAAAGTATATTCGAACAGAAACTAAGAGAACCAATGAGGATTTATATTTTTACTATTGCTACGGGTTTTCAAAAGCAATTAACACATGAGTTCTGTGTTTTGTACCAAATTGTTGAATTCGAATGTAAGGCCAGTGGTACGAGTATGGTAAGCAAATGGACTTTTGTGGTGTTGCTGGTTGCGATAAACGTTTTTTTGAATAATATGTTTTAGTGCACCGCATTATGCAAAGTGATTGAATCTGGTAGCTGGAG
>CM067345.1:62312057-62366502 GCA_034190875.2 Urechis unicinctus
ACTGCGTTCCGGGATAGTGGCAATTTCAATGTGGTTATCCAATGTTATCTGTTAACAGTGACTATTTTAATGAGGTGTTATACAGCCAGCGCTTTTAACATTATGCCAATGAGGGACAGAAAAGTAGAATGGGGGGTAGAGTACAAAGTATGCATGCAAACATCAATCCAATGAGGTAACTACAGTGATGACCAGACCTTGTAATCGCACACTTGCGTGAACACATCTGCGGCTTTGTACCGGGCTGTAATTCTCAACATAAAGATGCAGACGAGACGCATTCGGGGACATTCGTATTACAAAACGCAAGCAATGGGAAAGCTCAGGACGACCGCGCGCTGAATAACCTGGATGACCAATGGAGAGTTTCATAAACAGGGGCGGTCATGTAGCTTATTCGGCGACTGTTGCCAGACATGTTGGGAAAAATGGGTTTTTGTTTTAAATCGCCTAAAACTCTTACTATTATTCAACGTGGCAAAGATATATCTGAACGAGTGCAAACGTTCGCTGCTACGCTCGTAGCCAGTATGACCGAGTAAGGTGACGAAGAAACATTGCACTTGTTATGACTGAAATCTCGTAAAATACGGCGTCTCCGTTGGGACCTCACACAGGTATACAAGAATAAACAATAAAATCGGTGACAATTTCTTTTTTCAAGTTCGCAGAGCAGAGAATGCAAGACAGCGGGGTTAGACAAAACCTATGGCTTGGACAGAAGCAATGAAAAACAGCTATTCCAATCGCGTTGGTGCGACATGGAATAGTTTTCTAGCCAAGATTATCTCAGCCAGTTAACAGAACCCTCATAAAAACCAACTCGATGTGAAATATAGGACGAGAGATGTATGTAATGATAAAACTCTAAATCATTAGTAGTCAACTGTTGAGGACCATTGGCTGGACATCTATTGATTCAATGGTCGTTTTGCCCTGGCCATCAATTAGTATAAGGTATTGGGTTGTTAACGTTACACATCATGTCAATCAACGATGTGACCATTGTATGCATCCCATAATTGGTTATCAAGAAATGTTTGGTAGATTCACGATGGCTGGATATCCTTTCTGCATCGGATCCACTTTTATTCAACCTAAAAAGCAAACTTCAACAGCGATAACTTGAAAGAAAGCTTGTTGACTGATGACTCAAGTACTCTTGAGTATACAAGCAGGATTAGCCTATATTGGTATTCCCTGATAGTGACTACATTGGCTTCTGACAGACATATATAGGTTTGAGATATCCGTAACTTAAAGTAAGTGTATCCATCCATGGAAGCTTATATACTGAGAATGAGATTTGAATAGCCATATGTCAGGTTGAAATACCCCCCAGAAGATCCTTGCGTAACCAAACCTCTGACGCAAGCATGTTGACATACGGGTCTTAGTCCGATTAAGCCGTCCTTGTGTATGAGGAATCTCCACAAATCTATATGGACTCTAAATGGACTACAGACTCGTTTTCTAATTCAGTGAAGCAGCGAGCGAAGTGTGGCGAGGGGAGTAACAGGATGTCTGTTTACCAGAAGTATCAAGAGAGGAATAGAGGCTTATATAACAGGGGTATTACGACGGCCGTCTCGTTTCCCTCGACCCACTGGTGTGTTTGTTTTGATGAGTTGCTGACCACACCAGAGAGAGGTACTGCAAGCTGATACGTTTTACAGCAAGTTACGTCAAATAAGATATAAGTTATTATGAATAAATTTCTGCCTACATCTTGCCGCATTAGGACAATATGATTTAGGTTTAAGTGCAACAGAGCAGATAGATACTTATCATTGAGTTATGACAGACAATTAGGTTTAAGTCGTGTGATTGAGCAACTGATGAAGAAAATATAACAAGTTGATGCTCCACAAAGATGTGAGAGCATTGAGGTAACACAATAATCCTTGCCTACTGCTTGAACCAACAGTATTGTATGCATACTGCATGCTTGGTGGTTTGTTTGCCTTTACCGTTATACATGCACCGCGTGCTGTGTGGTTGATTTGCCTTTACCGTTGTACATGCAGTGCGTGCAGTGTGGTTTGTTTGCCTTTACCGTTGTACATGCACCGCGTGCAGTGTGATTTGTTTGCCTTTACCGTTGTTCATGCACCGCGTGCTGTGTGGTTGGTTTGCATTTACCGTTATACATGCACCGCGTGCTGTGTGGTTGGTTTGCCTTTACCGTTATACATGCACCGCGTGCTGTGTGGTTGGTTTGCATTTACCGTTGTACATGCACCGCGTGCTGTGTGGTTGGTTTGCCTTTACCGTTATACATGCACCGCGTGCTGTGTGGTTGGTTTGCCTTTACCGTTGTACATGCACCGCGTGCTGTGTGGTTGGTTTGCCTTTACCATTGTACATGCACCGCGTGTAGTGTGGTTTGTTTGCCTTTACCGTTGTACATGCACTGGATGCTTTGTCATAGCATGTTCTTTGAATAAGTTCTTATTCACACGCTTCAGTTGTGTTTTTGCCTACAACAAAGCCCGCATCGTCTCTTGCTGTCGCTGAATGTGACAGCCAGTTCCTGTTAGTCTGGACGACACGAATGTAGGAGTGGAAGCTGCCTGTTATCTTAAGCTGAGAACCAGTTTTGTTCACCGATGTTTTTTTGTGTTCCACCAAATGTCCTGCTTTTGCTTCATGCGTACATCGTAATATCAATAACACCAATACACCGCGTGATCCGGGGGTACTGCCCGACCAACCTCAGCATACGGCCAGTTATATATCACCTCTGTGTAGACTATCAAGACCCTCATGTGACAGGTCCTATTGCCATCACTATCGTGGCAATAATGCATTCAGACGAGAACCCCTTATAGCGTACGTCATAAGTCCGTTTGGTTGCCACACCTAAATCTTCCCCTTTCAACGTACATCCGGCCCAGTAAATGAACATCGTAGGTGTATGTGAGTGAAATATTAACGCTCGACCACACCTGGACTTCCAATGTTTGCAATGTATTCATTTAAAAATGTGTTTATACAAGATGTAATAAAAATAAGATTATATTCATCCTTCTTATAAGGCCCATTGACTCCCCTCTCCACAAATACTCACATCCCTCATTCCTGAAAGCCGTCTCGTGTAGTATTATATTACTTGATCATTCTTCATCACATTCCCTCCGAATTTGATTTAACCCCGAGAGTGTAGCGGTAATGTTTGGAAAGTTATTTCACGCGACGGCTGTAGATGGGCAGTAATTAAATGGAGTAAATCTGGCTTAGTATGACACTCTTATAAAATATAAATGAATCATAGTTCCAACATATCTGAAATCTGTATCGAGGGATATTGCCTATGATCTTATTTGCTACATTCGAATGCAGACATTCCCATTAACGATAACAAGTTTGTAACACTACAGGGAATCATACAATATTCGTCAGTATTGCTACTTCGTAATATTTCATCACATGGAACGTTTGGTCATATAATGTGTAAGCGAGAGAATATAGGTCGACTATTGTGTGAGGTCATATGACTGATACAGCACGGGCACATACGAGTAGGGATGTCATCACTTTCAATCAACTCGATCTTGATTGACGGACGGCAAGATGCTGATAACGTACGATCGAGTTTGATTTCTCACGTGCATCGGATACTTCTAAAACATACCATTAATTAATCGTTGGCATTAATCACATCAGTTATTGTGGTCATCAGAGATGAGATTTTGTTCCATCGAGTCGGCATAGTCATGTACCAACCACGGACATTAATGATTTATTGTGTTCTTACCAGTTACCTTCACTTCGCATTTTATCATTTTTCAATAGCCCGGACGACTCTATATTTCTGTCCCGTACAAGTCATTACCGCCTAATGAAAATGATCACATTGCAAAACAAACTATGAGTCGGTGAAAATTGCATGGCGAATCACTGGATACGAGTCATGGTATGTAAGTCCAGGGTGTGAAGCACTGCTCTATCAGTGTGAGCGTAGTTGCAGGGGTCGGATAATGTGAATATCTTCTGTGGTCCTTGTCAGTGGACGAGCTACCCTGGTTATCCGCAGAACGGCGATGATCTCAAGTATAGTAAATATGTCAGTACCTCAGACAAATCACAAAAGGCTTTGGTTTGTGGTATTCGAACAAGTACTTTGTAACAGCATTAAGCATTTAACGAAGGTTCTTATCCCAATGTGGAAATATTCACTCTGGATTGGTGTTGTCGCGCGAATCAACAGTAAAATACGTTATTTCACTAAGAAATCTCAGAAGGCCAACAAATTAATTGTATATTGTTAATTTATGACTGCTGCTGCAACATGATAACGTTATACGTGCACCCTGCGGGTAAAATAATAACATTTCAAAGTCAGATGCCAACATCAGCATCCTCCTTAACGGGGGGACTTAGTTTAGTAAATATATTGCACTTTTCTGCTCTATCACAAATGAGCACACTACGTTTACTCCTAATTTGGGCCAATTGTGATAGAAAATAACAATCAAATTTTACCCATGCGTCTAATAGAATCACAAAACCAAGTATACTCAGGTTCGAGAAATCTGGCAACATGAGTGAATATTTTGCCTTGAAGATGAAATGTTTATAATTCTTCCACTGTTTGTTGTTGAAAAGTTCGTTCAAATTGCCAGACCAATTAGCTGCATGGGATACCACAATGAGAACCATTTAAGCTGATGTAAAGCCTGTAATCCGGTATAAAACCAAACCATCGGCAAATCATCCACTTCAATATACTCGTTTAACAACTGCGTGTATACTGTACGCTGTTAATATATCTATGTATTAGCCGGCAGCAAAACGTGATAAGTACCTCGCAATACTTGCCTTACCACATTCCAGTAAGAAAGCAATATAATTCATTCCATACAGAAGGAGAGTGGGAAAGCCGACTTTCTAGGAGAGCGGTTTCGTTCATGGTAGATGGCAAATAAGGGAAGGTCTTCACGCCAAATCTTAAATATAGCTAAAGTAATGGGACGTCAACAACGGAGCATCCTGTTTGCGAATGACAGTGTGTTTATTTATGTGACGGTCATTAATGAATGGACAGGGTAGCAAATACAAGGGTCTTTGGTGTAATCTATTAAGGTACAGGCAAGTAGGCTACTCCGCTGTTTGATTTTGTCCTGACAATCTATTAGAGTTCTATATGCCGAGAAGTTTTCTTTGTTGTGAGTCGATATGTTACACGGACCTTGACGGCTTACAGAACATCTACGAATCAGGAGCACCACGCTATTATCTTTGGCTGTCCATTTATCCTCTGATGGTACTAAATGCGTTAAGAAGAGGGGACATTAATGAGACATGTATGGGTAACAATTGAAAGCGAGCCAGGATGAACATGAGATGTCCGGTTAATAGAATCTGTCAAAGTGAACCAGAGGCAATGCTGATACTGGCCTTTTCATTTATATTTATAATTGTGTATTCTGTTATGGCGACGTTGGGAATTATATATAATGTTTGATATGTTGTCACATGGGTAGTATTAAAATAACAGCTAATGTGCTAAATGTAATGGCGCTTTGCAAACCACGTAAGAAGATTACATTGTTATATGTTTATATCTTGACATAACTCTGAGTGATACAAGTCGAGCGGTCAACAGAGCTAGAGAGATAGAGAAATATTGAAAATCTAGGATGGTGACACCGTTGCCACGACAAGGAGGGTTTTGTCGGATGACGTCTCCTGAAGATCGTCTAAACTAATATGGCAGCCCACCATCTTGACAATCACTGACTGTCGTATTCTAAATAAGGTTGTACAAAGCAGCATGATATATTATTTGCCTCAGTAAAGGAAACTTTATACTGAGGCTAGTTTATTGCATAAAGAAACATTCTCCGGAAAATGACAACAATGAAATCCTGGTCTAACCCAGTATCATTATAAATGATACTTTAGACATAAACTTACTTAATAAATCAAATCATCATTAAAGGAATTTTTGATGATAAGGTAAAACAATCTTGAAAGTGAATCGATCGATTGTAAACAATTTTTTCAACATTTAGTATGTGTTTATTTTACTTACTTATGTGCTTGGTACAAATGTAATTTAATGCACCACACCGTTCAAATTTCTTTTGATCAATGTTGAACCTATGTGTATAAGTGTAACGTGTGTGGCAAACATTCCATCCAATCAAGTCACGTGCAGCAACCTGATGTAACCAGCGGACACTGTCAAAGCTCCTTGAGGTGAAGAGGATGTTTGGGCTTGTGCATTCCTAACATTGTGTTTACATGTGCAAAGAGCACTTGTGGTAAATGATTCCCTGCGGAGTCAGAGACGAGTCCTGGAGGTGATCAAGGGCAACAGACTGCTTCTGATAGAAGTAGATTAGACACATTGGTGAGTCGCTTAATACGGTCGTCATTGCATATCCATAAGCCGGTAAAAGTAATGGATCCTAAAGGTCAGACTTTAGGGCTATAAGCACCTCAGCTGGTGCGGCGAGAAATTTGTTAAGTAATTTCCCGCCAGCGTTCAATCTACTTGATTTAGTGCGCAAGTAATTCATGCTTGGCAGTAACTAATCGGCGTCGTTCGCACGAACTAAAATAATACTCGAAGCTAATCCCACGAAGCTAATTGTGCGTATGCACTGCAATCATTTATTGGTCCGAAGTTCGCATTACATAAATAGATTACAGAGCAGTTTATGTCCACAATACACAATATGAACTTTTAGGCCTCAGCTGTGTTTTATTCACATTAACAGTATGACCAGAGGACTGTCCCTAGGTTAATAACATCTCCACTGGTATTTCACCGGAAACAGGTCGAGGTTACTGAATACTCAAGTAACATACAATGCCCTATGACGATGTTCATAGGATGTTCATGTTCTCTGTTTGTTATTCCTGTATAACTTTATACTGAGTAAATTACGTTTACAGCGGGCCGGGCCCATATTGCTGATTATATATATATAAGATGGCATTCTTACACTCGCTTATTAGCAAAATCAATTACAAAGAAGGCAGAAGTTGTCGGTTGAGAGACAGCCTTTGGTATCACGGACCAGTCAGCAGTAGCATATAACAGAGATTCGGCGAATACATAACCACACTCTTTGCCTATTATATAGACGGGAGAGATTGAAATATGTTAAGAATTTTTGGAAGCCGCGCAAGGCGCCCATGATGTAATTGGGTTGAGATTCAGTATTTGTCGATTGAACTTTCTTCGATATGCAATGTTAATGCAGACATCATTCTTCTGTAAGAAACTTGAGTGGAACCAGCTTGTTAGCATATACTCCTGTAATAAATTCTTGCAATTACATATCTGATTACAGGAGGCAGATTATCATTTGGTATGGCCTTGCAACGATATCGACTGCCAAAATCGGAACTATACATGCTGAACTATCACAAGTTTAATATCAAATGTTGGACGAGGTCACGTAGTGGATTCCCAATGAAGTAGACACAATGGTTTGCCGGTGTTATCAGTCAAGTCTATTAGATATTGTTTGGGCATCAGGAGACTAAGGACTCCGCAGACACTGCGGAACGGGCCGCTAAAAAGTAGCACAGAGCTTTAAATGCCGATCATCTGACAGCAAAATGGCCGGTTTCATTAGCAAAAGCCAAGAATGGTCTTAGTGTGCAAATGTATCATTAGATAGGCACAAAAAGATGCAAACAACCAATGAGCTTTGACAGGAAATAACATCACCATATGCGGTCACGTGCACGACGCAGTCGCATACTTTTTACTGCCCTTCCTCCCATTTGGTGATTCTTATTAATGAAACAGTCCTGTTATCGCTTGCACACAGTGATTATCAATAGGAGTCGTGGCCATATAATCAGCGAGGTACTTATCACTTTGATTAATGCAGTGTCAGGAGGCAGTAATGAGAATGCCTTCAATCCATCAATGTCGTTCACGCTATGTTAGGACGCACGATGTGTGGTTGTTTCTTCTCAAAGACAATCGCCCAAAGGCCATCCTATTAAACCTGTGACCCTCGTTGATGTCCAAATATAATCAATTACTCCGAAACACCGTCTGTCATACGACATCCACAAGAAGGTCTTATAGCGGCGTGGTTGGTATAGAATATCCATATGGGCAAATTACATATTTTCCTACAATGGGGAATATTTCTTAAGCTTTGTCGGTTATCCTAAAATACCAGAAAATCTACTTAACCATAATAAAAGCAACTTGCTACATTGCCCTATTTGAGACACAACCTGGTGCAATATCAGCCATATTCCAAGTACATTTCTACCTGATGGATTCCAACCAGTGCAATTTTTTTTAGTGCCGACAATGCCCTGGGCGTGTTCTGACCAGTCAGGTCTCTACAGGATATGGAATATGCCAGGCAGCATAGAGCGTCAATGATGTGACACAAAAAGTATCTGCATCTGAATGGTGCTGATCGATTGTCATTTGTTGAATATTCTTTCTATTACGTTCTTAAATAGCCCAATGCAACTATCGCTCTGTATGGTTACTCTATCCCTGTTTGTTGACGGAGTATGAATGCGTCCACTATAGATGTCCTGAATAATCAAAAGACACATCAGACCAAGGTCGGTACTGATTGGGCTGTAGTACTGATGTAATGAATCGATCTCCGAGCGGTACCTTACATGATTTCGATATCAAGTTGTTATCAGGCCAAAAGCGTTTAACCTGATAACACCGGGAGCGACATTTGGTAATACTTTATCAAAGCATTTTTCGGTCGGTTGTACTGATGAACACCAATGTATGCATTGCATACTACTGCCATTTTGTTGCATCGTAAATAGGCCTTGCAATAGGGGGTTTTATAATGCATTATAAATAGGCCTTGCAATAGAGGGTTTCATAATGCATTATAAATAGGCCTTGCAATAGGGGGTTTTATAATGCATTATAAATAGGCCTTGCAATAGTTGGTTTATAATGCATTATAAATAGGCCTTGCAATAGGGGGTTTTATTATGCATTATAACGAAGGTCAGGGCAATGATTGATATAAACACGAATGCTCGGCGTAGCTCTCCATAATGCCGTGGCTGCTTTTAAGCGATCAGAGGTAGCAAACCAACCATGATTGGATTGAATTAAACATGGTTTTGTCTTGTTGATGACAAACTAATTAGATGAAATAATATGATCAGACATAGTTTGAGGCCGGGTTAAATGTTAGCTTAGGCGAATTTATCTTTTTATTGTGGATAATTCATCCCAGCATATCACTCTCCCATATTGACAGTTAGAGGAGAGTTATATATAACTTATGGGATCGGCTTATCTATATCACCTCACAACTGGTAGTCCATATGATTCTGCAGGCGTATTGATTAATAAATATATATCTTGATCAGGTGCTTATCTCCTCGCTGTGAGAGTGATATGTCAGTCAAACATGTCTTCGGTGGTGGGTGGATATAATGGGCAAAGCACATGGATTTGAAGAGTTTAGGTTATGATATAGACAAATGACGGGGATGTTGAGGCTATTTATCATGCTCCATACACAGTTTGACCAAATCAGTGTTGGATCCTAAAGCCGAAACTACATGCACATTATCTGTCAACTTAGTTACTGAGCTTGTAGGGTGAGTTCCTGGACATGTGGCATGTCATCCATCCGTGCCTTCTGATGGGGTTCTTTGCCAAGTCACAAATAGTGCGTAAATAAATCACCTTGACAACAGGCATCCAATCCTGGAGGCCGTAGAGGGAGATGATTTGTTTCATGCAACAGTAAAACCGGACACGATGGTTCGTTAAAGAAAGTGACTGCTCGATGACGCGAGGTTGCACATGAACAATTAGAGTGAACTCACGACAACTAGCTGGCGTTTCCCCAATGACGAGTACGAATGAAAAGCTGATATTCTTGTCTGAGAAACTGCAAGAAAAACGCTAAATAGCGAGTATTCATGCACGACAAGGTGTTTTTCCGCGGTGCTACCGACCATTGCAGCGGTGTGGCAGTATCTGCTGTATTTAACAGATATTTCTATGAACAACGATACATGAACGACTTATTGGTCATATCATTTGAAAACCCCATGCACGATTTTCAGAGCACTCAATTTTCCGCCCCAAGAGACTAAGCAGCACGGCGCTTTAACTTTTGCAATCTCTTGCAGACCTGAACCGTAACCTCGTTTTGTGGCCTATTTTGAAATTATCTCAAATATAGTGTTTCTTGTAAAATGTTTGTATTATCAGAATGCAACTTCGATATTACAACCTCGCAGCATATCGTCTACTTATAAAAAAAGGATTTCTTAATAATGTGAATTCTTGTTAACCCTGCCTCGGCAGGTATACAACGAGCAAAGAGTTATATTTGTGAATGGATCAGGCAGAATGTACATTACATGTGACACGATAGAGGCCGCACGAGTTACCAGCCAAACCTGTGGACCAAGTATGAACATCAAAAGACTAATAGAATTGGTTGCGAAACACTTGCTGTCAACCGTATAATTCATCACCTAGCAGATATTGTTTCCATGCGTCACGAATACGAGCAGTAATCACTTCCTATCATATGCTTCGAAGAGCCAGCGTTACAGATAGTCCATGCGTTTAGATTAAGCACTCACTGAGCTGAACTGAAAACGGAATAAAAGCGAACAACCCATAACGAAAAGCATCAAATCAGATGAGTCAATTGATAATGTTATATTGATATGAGACTCAGAGATGATACACATGGATAGCGCGCCCGATAGCGTGATTGTAACACCCACAAGCGAGATTCATCGGGACATGATAGTAATAAATGGGGACCATTCTAGCTATCGAGATGATGAGCAGATGTTTTGGTGGCTTTGGAAAGCGAAGGGAAGGGATTGATTAAGCTGAATGAATACTATTGCAACAAAGTAACCATGGCGGAAATTGGCGTTTTATTTGTCTTCTGAAATTACAATATTTATAGGTTCTTCAGCTTTATGGTTCAATGCTCTCGTAAGTAACGTAGTATTCCTCCTCCTTTGCCATTTGTAGCATCTTGCCTCTCGATCCTATATATTCAGCTTCTTGAATTATCCCAGATGTCCAGCTTGCAGTTGTAGAAACTACATCCGGTGATCTACAACTAGCCGCTTCTTGCAACATCCTACATAGAGTCCACCTCCTTACATACGATGCTCCGTGGACGACGATCACAATAGGGTATTACACTTTTAAATACAATATGACATTGGATGAACGCATCGCCATCTAATGGCCCACATCATATATTTTGATTTACATAATCATCGACAGAATATTTGATTAGTACTAAAAATGGTGAGGAGTGCCATACTGCACATTTACTGACAATGGAAATGACGTCATTATCCTTATCGTTATTAGGACAGGAAGTGATTAATTTGATAGTACCTGTAATCAGCCTTAAATGGCGTATCTTCACGGCGTCTTGTCTTGCTCAGGCGTTAACATGTATTTACCTATTTACCAAGGTGGGTGCTCATTCAGCTAGACAGCGTATTCAGTGCTCCATTAACCTGGTGAAGTAGCTTGCAACTTGGTCCTGAAATAATGCGAGCGATCCTTGATCAGCCTATTGTCTTGTTTGATGATATTCAGCATTTGTGATAAGTATTAAGGACCCAGACGCGAAGCCGTGTGTATAAACAGGTAGTGAAATAACGTGCCGCCGTCTCCTCTATGTAGATTGTGGACATAATGAGAGGGACTGATGCATAAAGCCAGCTACATCATTGTCCATTCTCGTCAGGAATGGCTGAACCATCTACAATAATATGACAATATGCTACTCATATATAATATTTATAAATTTTGGGTAAATAGCTTTATTTGATAGACCGGAAGGATATCAAGAGACACTGGTTGATGAATCAGAAAAGACAGCGCCTATATTCACTTACACACGGTCTGTATTTTCTCTGTTTGACTTTCTTTGTGGGTGCCGCATGTCGTCAACATGGATCAAACCCCAAAGGTCTCATTAAAATGGTAAAGCAATAATAGACCACGTGGTATAGAGTCATGGCCCATGCCAAACAGTGAGATAATCAGCATAAGTTGTACAATGTGAACACTAAATCATATTGCTCGTCATCAGGACCCCATATTACATGAACGGTTGCAGGTTATCTATAGCAACTCTGACTGCTAGGTTTATATTATCTTACTGACAGCTACCATTAATCCGGTCCTGCTTATGCGCTTATGGATAACGCGGCTTTACCCTTTACATGAGATATTACTATAATATTTCATGTTTCAATTTCGCGCAGCTGTTTATTTATGAGCCTAAACTATGGTTGACTTAATCCTTGAAATCCTTAAGATCCATGAAAAAATGTGGTCAAATTTTCACTGAAATATGAAGGTGTCTGGGATAATTGTATATCATAATAAGTATGCTCATCTGTTAATATCGGATTTCCGAATCCATGGAACAAATCAGTAAACTTTGTTTTTGACGCTGTAGTATTTACAGCCGCCTAGGCTTGTTGCTATATAATCATATCGTGGCATGAAAGGACATAAATCTTAGATACACTCAACAAGCGTACATCATAGCTCGAAAGATGTACGACTTTATTGGTCATTATGAGATTGTTTGTATAATTGCGATCAGAAATGACTATTATTGGGTTTATCTTATATTATGCTGCACAAATGTCCTATCATGAACATATACAAGCTCTTATTATGTGTGAACGCAAGAAACTGTTAATTTTTGGAATAACATGGCATCGATTAAACATAGCATGAAGTTGATGTACGGTATAAGCATCGTTGATCCAGAAGGTTAGGGTTGTTTATTGATTTTCTTATTAGGATTTGGAACATGTTCGTGTATCTGCCATTATACTGTAAATGGCTAGAATGCGGGCGAATTCAATCTTTTACTCGGGCAGGTGGTGTTCTAATTTATGACATAAACAGGAGCTGATCTTTGCAAGCGACAGTTTACTGCAAAGTGTTTTGCTTTCGGCCACACAGCATGGAACAAAGTGCATTTACATCCGTGTAGACGCTCCTGTCCTAAAACACAACATGATATGTTCTATGCTTCAGCTATGCGCTAAAAGTAGCTCTAATGGGAAGCGATTTCAATCTTTCTTGGGTACAGATAACGGCAGGTATTCACAACAAAGCATCGCAAGAAATTGCGTGTCGAAGCCAACACCGGTTATTCTCAATGACATCAAGCCTAGCAATTACAATATGTTTTGAACCTTGTAGTTAGTACCTGTTAGTGAGACATCTGATTTTCATAGTACCGCCTTGGCACTAGTGGTTAAGTAATTTCTTAATGCATGGTACTGAATTACAATGTCGATATTGTTTATAAGTGGATATTTCACTGGGAAGAAAAGCATCCTTTCCTTGCATAACGCAGGGATTTTCGTTCTGAAATCAATGTAGACTGGTTATACTTGCTGCGTTATGAAATCGAAATAAAACCTGATTGCCATTCCAGTTTAACTCCACCTGCCATCAATAGAATACAGAGCCTGCGGGCACAGACCAAATATGTGTTCATTAAAGCTTTTAATCTTGTTCTTCTTGCGGACCGCAACCCTCATTTCGTAGAGCTCCATGCTAAGAACTAATGTGGCTTGATGTTCCCATACAACCGGTGGCATTCATCGCAGGACGCTATCGGGAATGCTTAATACAGCCTTGACAAAACAAAACAACCTTCATGTGGTTAACATAATTTGCTATGTATACACGTATCAACCCTTACGTAGAACCGCTTATTGTGCATTTTTTTACGTTGATATCTATTATAAAAAATTTGTTTTTCATTATTTTTTATTACATTGAATGTTTCTGAGTTAATTGTGCATTTACGGTCAGAGAACACGAGCGGTACATCAGAGAAGTGGCAGATCACATCATCATAACTATCGTTATCATTGTCATCATAGTCATTATCCTCATCATTATGATCATTACAATCATTATCATCATGATCAGCATTATCATCATTATAATCATTATCATCATCATTATTTTCATTCGTATCATGAATCGATTGCCACACTGTGCGATTTACAACCAACTGCTACCAGGAAGCAGATGGTTCGTGATTTGTCGTTATATAATTCACCTTCAAAGTGTGTTGTGTGCCAGACGTGTCTAACGAGGTACATGAGGTGATTTGCATGTTCGCCAAATTAAAGATGATCATGCAACTAGAGGCATGCGGATTGCAATTGGAGAATTTTCTGTTGTATGATACTCCGGGATGCTTTACCTGTTTACTCAGATCAAGTCAATTGTGACGGGATTGTTACTTTAGTATTGTTTCTAGTGGCAGCTGGTTCTCTTGTGTCAGGACGGCACATTCAACATTGCTGCAGGCGACTTTGCGTACTTATCTGATACCTATATTGGTAACTTGCTTGTATTGTATCTCATGCTTTGAATCTTGGATAACCATAAAATCAATACTTTATCGATTTCACCGAGTTAAAAGAGCCTTCAAACTAAAGATGTGGAAATATGTAGCGCAACCTTTAGCTTGATTACGTGTGTCAAATTCCAACTATTTCTGGCATCCGAATTAAAATCGGTTTTCAACTTTGTATGTTTAGTGGCGATTATTGATTGCCATATGTTGTGTTCTACGCCAACAAAGCTTTTGGACTCGCCAAAGGAGTAGTCGGCGTCCAACGTCCATGTTGTACGAGGCGAAACTGGCTGAAATGTGATTGTAAGTTCATTGTAACTAATTGTGAGGGGGTGCGTAGTGCAGAGGTCTGTACAATGCTATTGATCATTTGCCTCCATACTGTCTATATACTGCCTTCATCAGCAAATCACATTGCTATACAGCAAATCGAATATGCAAACTTTCAATAACCAAACCCACACTGTTCATGACATAGGTAAGTAAACTGTCACTTAATTTCGAGTATAATTAGCTATAACTGCTGTACTTGCCTTTCCCAACCTGCTTAGTACCACAACCAACAATTTCCTTCATGCACTCGGTCACACAGTTCTACAATGTCTGTCATCCAGGGTAATAGCCATGCTTTGTCGTCAAAATTTCAGCCGCATGATATATGATAACACTTCACAGTAACGCTTTTTCTCTGAGTAATGATACTGCCCATTGCGGATATACACAGCGCCTCCCTCCCAGTAACCATTGGCGTGTTTTTCATCTCACCCATCAGTCTATTGATGACACTATGATCTACTCATTTGCCCTAGAGTTGTATTGCACGAGTTGCTTATATAGTATTTGCCAACTCATGGTGCCTATCGTTTATATTGTTCATTGTATGCCGTACAAATGGACCGAGCATACAAAATGGGAGCAATAATGATAACGGACAGACTCGATTTAGTCTGAGATTGGTTCGGGTTCATACCTCAACCCACACCTGTCTGTCGCCAGGATTTGAATGAACACACGATGTACAACACACTAGTTCTAGCAATCGATCAATTGAACATATCAATGTACAGAACACCAAATACCGGCATTATAACCGTCAAATACATCCAACCGGAAGCGTTGAGGTCGACGTGTTCGTGTAGATATGGGTTGTGAAATTATACTTCCATTGATAATGAATGATCTACAACACAAGTCTTAATTCAATGAAGGCAGATGGTTTTCTGTAGACCAACATTCTAAATCTGCAGTATTGGCTGAATATTTTACCAGACACAATCATTTTCTGGGTATATACATCTTATTGCTTTCGACTAGGCTGGCACGTTGTTGCTGGTGCGTGGAAAATCGATCCGCTGAGCATGTAACTTATTTGTACATACATTGTTCTGCAGGATACAAGAATATGTTGAGGACAATAAACCCTCGTTCTTGGCTGATGTACCAGTGATGGTATTGTACATAGAAAATGGCAACTGGAAGCACCTTGAAGCACCTTCAAGATTTCTTTTTTTATGTAGCATTCTGTGTCGGATAATTGGCTCAATATTGATTATCACATTAGAGAACACATGGATAAGACGATACATATTTGTTCGTCTTAATAATCTTTCGATCTGATATCAGATTCGGAATTTACAAATAAGGTGCCCTGCCATATCAGCACCTATTTCAAACTCTTGTAATACCAGACAAAGCAAATCAGCACCTAAGCAATGCAAGCAGCGCGCGGATTAATAAACATTTAACAATCACATTGCAACAAATATTACAATCAATTATCATAGAATAAGTATTGTAAAGTTCGCATCACTTTTCGAAGCTATTTCCCTACAACGTGATTTTGGTAGTATTCTGGCTTTCGATATTACAGCTATATATATATATATGGTATTCTTGCATCATCATCCGTCGATCCTCCATCGGATATGTATCTGTGATTAAGTATAAAGGTGTGATACAATCGTACTGGAATGATTCAGCAACAGGCTCTTCCCTATAGATATCTAGTCAGCATGCTATGGATACGAACGCTAGAGTTGCATTTTGAATGCACTGTGTGTATTGCGCGGAAAGATGTAAAAATGCAGGTATGTTAATTTTGTTCCACTTTTATGAGTTATAGGAGTGTATATATATGAACATAGCAAGTGATACCTTAAGCAAAAGCCCTCATTCAAATCAGGCAGGAGGTTGTATGGGTTCATCTACAGTCTGGAGTCTATATTATAAACAGTCCTTTCATTTTTATATTCTTGGTGCCGATTATCAAAAGTTTGGGAACGAAAACAGGCTGTGTGTATTCTTAATTAACTGGAAAAGTAAACTATTTGAGGACTTATAATCAGCTTTTCAATTATTAACTTGTTTCGGTTAAACTGCTATATCTGCTGAAAATGTTAAAGACCTATGGCTTGTTTGTTCAGCTTCCCAGTGAGAAGAACTCAAGACTTGTAACACATTCATACCCCTCGACTAAATACATTGCTAGTACCGAATGAAGAAACAATAGTTTATCCAATCACGTTGCGAGTCAATGCAGTAATTTACAGGCCAACATTGCTTTAGCTAGTTAACTAAACTCTTTTAAACAACAACTTGATACGTATCTTAAGGATAAAGGTTTGAATCAATGTATTGATTCAATTTGATTAGTAATGAATTGTTGACGACCACGGGCAGGGCACCTATGAACGTAACGGTATTTTTGCTTGGGCCACCCTTAACATGTGCACATAAGCTAAACAACACCATCTGAACAGGAGTTAGTAGGTTCGAGCCCTTAACGATCTTCATACACCGGATGTTAAACTGATCAATTCAAAATTATATATTGACGTCGAAAGTATATTCGAACAGGAACTCCGTGAAGCAATAAGGAATTATATAAATACTATTGCTATGGTTTTCAAAAACAATCACATCATGATTTGTGCGTTTTGCACCAAACTGTTGAAACAAGGTCAATGTCGTTGTGATCGGAATCGCCAAGCTTGCATGTAAACAGCAATTTATCAAGTGATTGATTGGATGGCGGTAACTGTTCTTGCGATTTGTGACCAAGGCATCAGCGCTCTATAATAACAATCATATATTTTCCAAACCATTCAACATGACATAAATTAGAAGGGCGTGGTCCGAATCTGAAGGGTTGCTACTCAACGAGCCGCCACATCCAAGAAATTGCAATTCACAGAAACAAAACAAATAACATTAAAAGGAAAATTGCATGCAAGAAAAAACTCATGGCCAGAAATATCATGTGGGTAAAGCATAGTAAAGGTTGTGAAGTTGGATAGAAATATCATATATGTGGGATTTGTATTCCATTTTCTTGTATATAGATTATCCTTGTTGAATAGAATGTAGGGCCAGTGGGACGTGTATTGTAAGCTAGTAGACTGTTGTGGTGTTACTGGTTGCGATAAAGATGTTACTGAATAATGTGTTGAATTAAATCAAAATATGCAAAGTGATTGAATCTAGGAGCAGGAGAATAAGTTAATAAGTTATGAAAAATGCGTGCTTTGTAAATATGATTAGACCTGCTTTCTTTCCACTCATTGAGCACTTGTTGTATATTTGATTCTTTAGTATTGCCCTAATAGGCAGAACATTCTGATTATTTAGAAAAAAAATTGTTGTTAGCCACTAAGTTACATCAGCCATTTAACTGAGCGAGTAGTGAGTAGTAGAGATACACGATAGGCACTTGCGATAATAACATAAGACGCAAACTCAAGGTGTAGGTCTGCGAAGATACATACCTTCAAATGTGGAGGGAGATGTGATGAGCTCGGGATGCAGAGTAAGACAAGATTTCCTCAATAACTATGGCAAGCTATAGTAACGCTTTGGGCATTACGTAGCCTGGTGTCATCGGTTTAAGGGCCGTGCAGTAGGGATGTTGATCATGCATAATTGTACTCAACGCATTGATTCATGTGCATAAAAATGCCCGGTCGTAGGTCCTCGTTACATGACGTGGGCGTCTTGGGAAACCATTCAGCCATAACCGGATTGAATTTTATACAGGCTGGTCGCTGATAGCGATCTTCAAAGCATACAAATAAGATGCACTAATATGATCAGGTGAGCAATTATTGATGAGTGGTTTTATTGCCGGCAATCCATTTGGATGAGTCGCTGGATCACAGCGACCTTGAGATTTGTGTGTCGCTCAGAAATGTTGGTCCGAAAATGAAGTAATGTACAATTACGAGGAGGTAGCATGGTGGATGCACTCATGGAAGAGTACAGTGATTGATGTGATTGATGCAATTGATTTAATGAATTTATGAAACTACCAAGTATGTGGCTTAACTTTAATCACGCATGCCTAACTGTTATGTTCGCTATCATTGAACTAACTAATGTGATTGGACCCACTCAAGTTTCACACTATGATTTTAACTTCTTAAATTGTACTTAAAGATTTAGATTACTCAAATAATATGTGATGAGTACGACTCTTAAAGCTTCATTTTATGAAACCTACGTTTCGAGCGTCCACTACTCAAGCTCGACTTATAATTTTGAAATCTGATTCTGCAATGTTTGATTCAGGACAAATAAGTTCACTTTAGGCTTCGGGCTACTGATGCTTCACATGGTTATATAGGTGACTCGACCTTAAGATGACTGAGCAAGCAAAGCAAGTACCAAGATTGCAGAGGATTTTATTTAAATAACCATTTTCTCATTTAATGGCTACAGGCAGTAAATAACGGGCCGCTATTGCGCATCAAAAAGTTTAATCTTGGGATTCCAGGATATTGTTGATTTAAGGCCGCTTTGGGAAGTCATGTCGACGAGAAAATGGGAACCACATTTATTGCACGTCAATCCCAACGATTGATGGTAATTTGTGGTAACGGGTTAAAATGCAGCGTTATAACATCACTCTAGCAGATGATGATATGGAGAAGTCTTTTCATCAGGCTATACACTGCAGTCAAAGTGACGAGCAGTACTTACAGATGAGACCCTTACAAATGCACCACTCGCAATCAAATTTCCAACCACATGGTGATTGCACTCTTTACCACACCAAAGGACAAGTTCTATCAACAGCTAGAGATAATTCAACATATCTCCCGCTTATGCAAAACCAACCGTCCGAACGATTTGTATGAAAATCAAGCGATATTATTGTAAAGCGTTAGTAATTCCTTTCATTTGGTTGATGATAACGTCCCGAGCGTCGTGCGATTGCTTTGTCAATTGGCGAGCGAGGTTTCATTGTTTAATGACATTCTGACGTCATATATTGATAAGACCACTGAATCTCACTTGACTGTGTTCTAAGAAAGCAAGGGAATAGACCGCACTATCTATTAAATACCTTGCTCTGCCTTAATTGCTACTGTATGTATTCGTATACTGACTATATCAGCTTGATTGTAATGTAAGCAATCTTCACATTAGAGGATTCTTCACAAACATATATGGACTGGCCAACGATAGACTTTACCCAGTAACAGTATTATCTGGTGGTCGTATATTATTATTAACGCTATTGATGTTTTGCTTGCCTACAGCTTCATGGAGTGTATACGATTCAACATGCAGTAATAGCGGTATTATAAAACAGGCACTTAGATGTTCGGAAGTTCCTGTTGACACACACATCTCATGTTCATAAAACATTTCTTGGATATAATACTCATGTCATGGCGATAGAGAACGGGGGAGGGGGGGGGCAGATAGGCGGACTAACAGTTAATGTAACAATGCGCGCCATATGATGTGTTAGTTCTTCTTTTCACTGGCTGTTGTTAGGACACCTATCATCGGCGGTAAACCTGTCCGTCTATTGTTGCGCAGTAGGTGACGTAGGCGTGTTTCTAGGTAGGTGGAAAACGTTGAGTGGACGAAATGTCAATTTCTGAAATCGTATTTACTGCGTTAATCAAGGAAATACCTAAATTGACAACTATGAAATTCGTATTAAAGGCTAATTAAGCAATTTGCTGAGGAACATTTGTTGGCTGAGGAACGACTTTGATGTTAAACTTGATGTGTATATGTTAAATGGAAATAATACCAAATGGAGATGCTAACCAGCTCAAACGTAGCGTTAACTAATGGTTAAGTTATCTGTATCGTCGCGTCAATGTCCTTATCATTTTATATATATTAGTCGAGTTGCTGACCGGGTATGAGCCACTTCCTGATTTCATAGACCTAGACTAAGCTCAAATATTTCGGTTCGTATTTTTAATATTTGCACGCTAGCAGAGGAAGCCGTAGCATTAAACAAAGGACATATTCCGCGGAACATAATCTCGGTGAACTATAAGTTGTATTAGTAATGGTAGGTTCATGACGAGAGGTCACACACCCAGTGAGAGCATTATATCGTCGGTCATTAAGAGGACATGATCTGTCCACTTGTATGGTGTCCACAGATCTTCCCAAGTTTTGCCAAACTGGAGACTTTTGGTAGCAAATAAATGTTGTCAGACTTTAATTTCAACATATAATTTAAAAAGTCCCTTTCTCTCATAGCACACCTCGATATCATTTCATAACATTAATAATGCGATGTGCTTAGTTCAGTTCCGACAGATACTCTATTAACGCTGTATTCGGTCCTTTGTTAGATGTGTCGTTTCTGGAGCTGTCTGTATGTAAAACCGACCATACTATCAACAGCGTGGTTCTGAAACCAACATCGCTGGTCGATGGCAACGTTGTGGTAATACCAGTTACAGTTAATGATTCACTGGGGGCGAATTGTAGGTACTTTTGTATCGTTCTGTTGTCCAGTCCTCACTCGTAATGACTAATAATCGGCCCGGCGTAGACATCGCAGAGATAGGTGGGTTTTATATTTTAACCCTGGGTTTGGTGATGAAAGCATGGCGTCATTTTATTGATACACTTTATATCCAGTTTTATTGAGGGTTGCATTTGATTTCTTTTTTGCATTTGAATTTTGCGTAGGTCTCTATAGCTTATGTTTACAATTATAGCAGATGCAGTTTTGGCCGGTGTAACTTATTTGATTATAAGGATCCACGCAAAAGTACCTTAGCACAGCTCTCTTCCAGTATCTAATTCAGTGCTATAAGACGTTTCGTGTGTGAAGGTAAATTGACCACGTTGTATTTTGACCTGAGCGCTGTATTGGGGATTAATAATGCCTGCGTCCACTAAACTCTGACTTTGCTAGGCACATCAATGCTTTACCGAAGACTCAGCGATTTGAATAAGTTAGCTGTAGCTGCAGCATTGAACCAATCACATATAAGTGTCATGAATTAGACGGGATAAAATTGCTGCGCAAAGAATGCCGCTGATGCTGACTTTGCATACGTAGACGTGTTGCATATATTTGTCGAACCATCTACTGTCGAATCGCCAAATCAACCCCGAAAACATCTGAGCCACTTAAGCTTAACTCTTATACAAATCAATTAACTAACACAGCTGTAGCTAAAACGATATTCAAGCGCTGATAGGACAGAGCAGAGACAGAGATGCAGACAACTACGACTTTACAGAGAAAGCTTCGTGTTTTAGTGCACAATTATTAAGGTCGGCGAGGTATGTTCTGTTTGAATTGACGTAGAACGTTACATTGTCAGTAAAATCGATCCATGGATGCTAGAAGATGTCTTCACGACTTCATCAGAGCTATATTATATCGAGTAACTGGCCTGCACTAGGTGCTAATCTAAAGACGACCCTGCTATTGGAAGTTATCTTAATACATGGCTGGTTCTAAATAAAGGACAATCTTCCACGAAATCCTCAATATAGCTATCCAAAGATGAGGTGAACACCAATCACAGCACCAGGAATCAAGTCAAAGTTTTCAACAGTTATTGCACCAAACAGATTGCCAAGGTATCATATTGCATTTTATTTCCGATTATCCGACCTCTATTGAATAGAGCATTTTTAATGTTTCGAAGGTCGAAAATTTCTACTGCAATATATTAAATGTGCTTTCTTTGCGCCATCTTCATTTGCTAGACGGGCAGAGTGCGCTAACCAGAAACCATGTCGCATTTGTTTGTGATGCACTCGGCTCAAACAATATCTGAGCATGTCTGTTGTATTTGGGACTTTTAGTAACAGCATACAGAGCAAAATGAAGTTCGGCCCAGTGCGTGTATCAGAGAGCTTGCCAGACGTGTCAATTAGTCATATGGATATAGATATATATATATATATAGAGAGGATATATATATATATATAGATATATATATATATATATATATATATATATATATATATATAGATATATATATATATCTATATAGATAGATATAGAGAGATAGATATCTATAGATCTCTCTCGATATCTATATATATATAAATCTCTATATCTATATATATTTATCTCTCTGTATCTCTGTCTATATGTGTCCATCTAGGTACTATATGAAGATCTTTCTCTGCATCTCTATAGCTCTCTCTATCTATATCTCTGTATAAATTTCCCTATATGTAGGAGTCTTTATATATGTCAAGAATATATGTATATATCTGTAGACATCTAGATACATATGTATATCTATTTATAAATATATAGATGTACATATGTATTTATAGATCTCTCTCTCTCTCTTTATATAAAGAGAATTATATGTAGACACACACAGAGATATAGAGACATCCCTATATCTATAGAGATATCTATCTATATATATAGCTATACAGAGATATAGAGAGAGGAAAACTATATATATGCATATATATATATCAATCAATAAATACACATTTATATATATATATAACATATATATATATACATATATATATTTATATATATCTAGATATATACATAGACATATATATATATATATATATATATATATATCTCTATATATATATATCTCTATATATATATATATTTATGTTTATATATGTTTATGTTTGTATATATACACACAAAACCCTCGGCAAGTAAATGATTGGTAACTGGAATGCAACGCAGATTAAGCAACCATTAATTTCATTTAATTGTACGATTTAATCAATTTGATCTTTACTGCCGCCATGGTCAACATCTGCGTCTAATAAGTTAGGATAAGGTTCATCTAGGAGGACTTGTCAGCTCTAAGTTACCATTTTTACGATCGATATTTCTACTGGTTCATCTCTTAATCGATAACTTGAATGTGTATTTGTTTTGATAATTAGAGCGCATCTCGTGATCTTGTCCGCCTATAGTGAACACTAATCGGACGTTTCCGACACCGACTGTGAGATCCAGCTCCGTGAGTCTGGACAAACTGACAGCATGCACGAAAGCCGTCCACTGCTTATATACGTCCCAGGGCAGGCTTTGTCCACCTGTTTTTTGTTTGTCTGTTATAAGAATTGTAATCATCAATGTGTACATTTTTTTCATTCATTTAAGTTGACACAAGCTAAGTCAACTGAACTATTATTCAGTACAGTTAACTCAAGTATGAATTTGATATATCTGAAGCTGCCCCGAAAATATGCTTAGTGCTTGGCACAGCCATCGTCATTTATATGCCATCGAAGTTATATTGCATTCATCTCTGTAACACTCGGGAGCAACCACGGCAAACACGTAATTGTCTAGGTTGCTGACGTCACCATGTAATTGTCATGATCACTCACACAACCTTAGAATAGACCGATAAGAAGCAACTAGACAACACCCGGTAGCAGATTTTTTATTTGTGGGAAATATCCCAAAACCAAGAAATGTATTTAGGTTTTGATAAAGTTCAAAATTGTTCTATACATGATTAAGTGTAGAAGCCCAGAATGTCATGCGTAAACTTTATAAACCACACTTCAATCCCACTTGTCATTAATGTTTTTATACTACCTTACATAACGTGATGGATACTGCGTTCCGGGACAGTGGCAATTTCAATGTGGTTATCCAATGTTATCTGTTAACAGTGACTATTTTAATGAGGTGTTATACAGCCAGCGCTTTTAACATTATGCCAATGAGGGACAGGAAAATAGTACAAAGTATGCATGCAAACATCAATCCAATGAGGTAACTAGAGTGATGACCAGACCTTGTAATCGCACACTTGCGTGAACACATCTGCGGCTTTGTACCGGGCTGTAATTCTCAACATAAAGATGCAGACGAGACGCATTCGGGGACATTCGTATTACAAAACGCAAGCAATGGGAAAGCTCAGAACGACCGCGCGCTGAATAACCTGAATGACCAATGGAGAGTTTCATAAACAGGGGCGGTCATGTAGCTTATTCGGCGACTGTTGCCAGACATGTTGGGAAAAATGGGTTTTTGTTTTAAATCGCCTAAAACTCTTACTATTATTCAACGTGGCAAAGATATATCTGAACGAGTGCAAACGTTCGCTGCTACGCTCGTAGCCAGTATGACCGAGTAAGGTGACGAAGAAACATTGCACTTGTTATGACTGAAATCTCGTAAAATACGGCGTCTCCGTTGGGACCTCACACAGGTATACAAGAATAAACAAGAAAATCAGTGACAATTTCTTTTTTCAAGTTCGCAGGGCAGAGAATGCAAGACAGCGGGGTCTCCTGACAGAACCTAGGGCTTGGACAGAAGCAATGAAAAACAGCTATTCCAATCGCGTTGGTGCGACATGGAATAGTTTTCTAGCCAAGATTATCTCAGCCAGTTAACAGAACCCTCATAAAAACCAACTCGATGTGAAATATAGGACGAGAGATGTATGTAATGATAAAACTCTAAATCATTAGTAGTCAACTGTTGAGGACCATTGGCTGGACATCTATTGATTCAACGGTCGTTTGCCCTGGCCATCAATTAGTATAAGGTATTGGGTTGTTAACGTTACACATCATGTCAATCAACGATGTGACCATTGTATGCATCCCATAATTGATTATTCAAGAAATGTTTGGTAGATTCACGATTGCTGGATATTCTTTCTGCATCGGATCCACTTTTATTCAGCCTAAAAAGCAAACTTCAACAGCGATAACTTGAAAGAAAGCTTGTTGACTGATAACTCAAGTACTCTTGAGTATACAAGCAGGATTAGCCTATATTGGTATTCCCTGATAGTGACTACATTGGCTTCTGACAGACATATATAGGTTGGAGATATCCGTAACTTAAAGTAAGCGTATCCATCCATGGAAGCTTATATACTGAGAATGAGATTCGAATAGCCATATGTCAGGTTGAAATACCCCCCAGAAGATCCTTGCCTATCCAAACCTCTGACGCAAGCATGTTGACATACGGGTCTTAGTCCGGTTAAGCCGTCCTTGTGTATGAGGAATCTCCACAAATCTATATGGACTCTAAATGGACTACAGACTCGTTTTCTAAATCAGTGAAGCAGCGAGCGAAGTGTGGCGAGGGGAGTAACAGGATGTCTGTTTACCAGAAGTATTAAGAGAGGAATAGAGGCTTATATAACAGGGGTATTACGACGGCCGTCTCGTTTCCCTCGACCCACTGATGTGTTTGTTTTGATGAGTTGCTGACCACACCAGAGAGAGGTACTGCAAGCTGATACGTTTTACAGCAAGTTACGTCAAATAAGATATAAGTTATTATAAATAAATTTCTGCCTACATCTTGCCGCATTAGGACAATATGATTTAGGTTTAAGTGCAACAGAGCAAATAGATACTTATCATTGAGTTATGACAGACAATTAGGTGTAAGTCGTGTCATTGAGCAACTGATGAAGAAAATATAACAAGTTGATGCTCCACAAAGATGTGAGAGCATTGAGGTAACACAATAATCCTTGTCTACTGCTTGAACCAACAGTATTGTATGCATACTGCATGCTTGGTGGTTATTTTGCCTTTACCGTTATACATGCACCGCGTGCTGTGTGGTTGATTTGCCTTTACCGTTGTACATGCACTGCGTGCAGTGTGGTTTGTTTGCCTTTACCGTTGTACATGCACCGCGTGCAGTGTGATTTGTTTGCTTTTACCGTTGTACATGCACCGTGTGCTGTGTGGTTGATTTGCCTTTACCGTTGTACATGCACCGCGTGCTGTATGGTTGGTTTGCCTTTACCGTTGTACATGCACCGCGTGCTATGTGGTTGGTTTGCCTTTACCGTTGTACATGCACCGCGTGCTGTGTGGTTGGTTTGCCTTTACCGTTGTACATGCACCGCGTGCTGTGTGGTTTGTTTGCCTTTACCGTTGTACATGCACTGGATGCTTTGTCACAGCATGTTCTTTGAATAAGTTCTTATTCACACGCTTCAGTTGTGTTTTTGCCTACAACGAAGCCCGCATCGTCTCTTGCTGTCGCTGAATGTGACAGCCAGTTCCTGTTAGTCTGGACGACACGAATGTAGGAGTAGAAGCTGCCTGTTATCTTAAGCTGAGAACCAGTTTTGTTCACCGATGTTTTTTTGTGTTCCACCAAATGTCCTGCTTTTGCTTCATGCGTACATCGTAATATCAATAACACCAATACACCGCGTGATCCGGGGGTACAGCCCGACCAACCTCAGCATACGGCCAGTTATATATCACCTCTGTGTAGACTATCAAGAACCTCATGTGACAGGTCCTATTGCCGTCACTATCGTGGCAATAATGCATTCAGACGAGAACCCCTTATAGCGTACGTCATAAGTCCGTTTGGTTGCCACACCTAAACCTTCCCCTTTCAACGTACATCCGGCCCAGTAAATGAACATCGTAGGTGTATGTGAATGAAATATTAACGCTCGACCACACCTGGACTTCCAATGTTTGCAATGTATTCATTTAAAAATGTGTTTATACAAGATGTAATAAAAATAAGATTATATTCATCCTTCTTATGAGGCCCATTGACTCCCCTCTCAACAAATACTCACATCACTCATTCCTGAAAGCCGTCTCGTGTAGTATTATATTACTTGATCACTCTTCATCACATCCCTTCCGAATTTGATTTAACCCCGAGAGTGTAGCGGTAATGTTTGGAAAGTTATTTCACGCTACGGCTGTAGATGGGCAGTAATAAAATGGAGTAAATCTGGCTTAGTATGACACTCTTATAATATATAAATGAATCATGGTTCCAACATATCTGATATCTGTATCGAGTGCTTTTGCTTATGATCTTATTTGCTACGTTCGAATGCAGACATTCCCATTAACGATAACAAGTTTGTAACACTACAGGGAATCATACAGTATTCGTCAGTATTGCTGCTTTGTAATATGTCATCACATGGAACGTTTGGTCATATAATGTGTAAGCGAGAGAATGTAGGTCGACGTTTGTGTGAGGTCACATGACTGATACAGCACGGGCACATACGAGTAGGGATGTCATCGCTTTCTATCAACTCGATCTTGATTGACAGACGGCAAGATGCTGATAACATACGATCGGATACTTCTAAAACATGCCATTAATTGATCGCTGGCATTAATCTCATCAGTTATTGTGGTAATCAGAGGTGAGATTTTGTTCCATCGAGTCGGCATAGTCATGTACCAACCACGGACTTATTGATTTATTGTCATTACATTTACAAGTCATTACCGCCTAATGATAATGATCATATTGCAAAACAACCCTAAGGGGAGTCGGTGAAAATTGCATCGCGAATCACTGGATACGAGTCACGGTATGTAAGTCCAGGGTGTGAAGCATTGCTCTATGAGTGTGAGTGTAGTTGCAGGGGTCGGATAATGTGAATATCGTCTGTGGTCCTTGTCAGTGGACAAGCTACCCTGATTATCCGCAGAACGGCGATGATCTCAAGTATAGTAAATATTTCAGTACTTCAGACATATCACAAAAGGCTTTGGTTTGTGGTATTCGGAACAAGTACTTTGTAACAGCATTAAGCATTTAACGAATGTTCTTATCCTAATGTGGAAACATTCACTCTGGATTGGTGTTTTTTGCGCGAATCAACAGTAAAATACGTTATGTCACTAAGAAGTCTCAGAAGGTCCACAAATTAATTGTATATTGTTAATTTATGACTGCTGCTGCAACATGAAAACGTTATACGTACATCCTGCGGGTAAAATAATAACATTTCAAAGTCAGATGCCAACATCAGCATCCTCCTTAAGGGGAGGACTTAGTTTAGTAAACATATTGCTCTTGTCTGCTCTATCACAAATGAGCACACTACAATTACTCATAATTTGGGCCAATTATGATAGAAAATAGCAATCCAATTTTACCCTGCCGTCTAATAGAATCACAAAACCAAGTATACCCAGGTTCGCATTATCTGGCAACATGAGTGAATATTTTGCCTTGCAGGTGAATCGTTATAATTCTTCCACTGTTTGTTGTTGAAACGTTTGTTCAAATTCCCAGACCAATTAGCTGCATGGGATACCAAAATGAGAATTTCATAACCATTTAAGCTGATTAAAGCCTGCAATCTGGTAAAAAAAAAACTATCGGCAAAAATATACTCGCTTAACAACTGCGTGTATACTGTACGTTGTTAATATATCTATGTATTAGCCGGCAGCAAAACGTACCGATACGATACTATTATGTGTCATTTTGCTGTTCCATATCGCATTGATAATAGTGACGGCTGGTGCCTAAAAACAACATAGGGATCAATTATACTGATTATGTGTTAGAGGATCTCCGATGGATACGGCACTGCACATGTTGACAACGATAGTCTACTCTAGATATCTCATCTAACGCCATTGAACAACAAAAGTGTTGCATCTTCTTCACTAGAAGCCAATTATCCCCAATATTTTTGTATTTTATTATAATGCAGATATTTATTGGAGTTGTATTGCATACTTTACAAACGTATATTTTATGTTTCTGATCTGTTTATCTCTTCAGCAAACCCAGCATTGTCTTCTGTGGTCGTCGTTTGAGGCAGCAGGTTCGCATGAGTCGGGTGAACTTAATGTTTCAGGCTGTTAATTATGCCACTTGTACTATAAATAGCGCATTCATGAACCCCACAATATGGAACGTTGCGGCTAGTTAGTAAGCGTAATCTTAACAAGTTGCTATAAAGAAGTTCAATGTGCAACGTTCAACTCATGTCCAGCGGTCATATTTAGAAGCAGGTGTCCATCGGTAGCGTACTTTGATTGATTGAAGTGGATTTTCCGAGGTTGCAAATAAGACACTTGGCAACAGCTGCGATTGCCCATAAAGCTAATTTTGTACGCCTTTTAATATTATGTATCCCAGGGTATCATTTGTAATCATCCAAAATACTTGCCTTACCATTTGCAGGGTTAATGTGAAACCGATGCCTAAGACAACTTAAGACTGTATTCAGAAGGTTCAAGTAAGACACATATTTTTGCAATTTACTGATATTATACGGTTTATATATGATTATGAGTCATATGTTTATCACTAGGCATTATTGTTTCGTTAATATTCACTTTTTTACCCCACATTCCAGTAAGAGGGCAGCATAATTTAATCCGTGCAGAAGCAGAGTGGGAAAGCCGACTCCCTAGGAAAGCGGTTTTGTTCGTGGTTGACGGCAAATAAGGAAAGGTCTTCACACTAAATTTTTAATATAGCTCAAGTAATGGGACGTCAACAACGGAGCATCCTGTTTGCGAATGACAGTGTGTTTATTTATGTGACGGTCATTAATGAATGGACAGGGTAGCAAATACATGGGTCTTTGGAGTAATCTATTAAGGTACAGGCAAGTAGGCCACTCCGCTGTTTGATTTTGTCCTGACAATCGAGTTCTATATGCCGAGAAGTTTTCTTTGCTGTGAGTCGGTATGTTACACGGACCTTGACGGCTTACAGAACATCTACGAATCAAGAGCCCCACGCTATTATCTTTGGCTGTCCATTTATCCTCTGATGGTACTAATTGCGTTAAGAAGAGGGGACATTAATGAGACATGTATGGGTAACAATTAAAAGCGAGCCAGGATGAACATGTTGACAACATGAGATGTCCGGATTATAGAATCTGTCAAAGTGAACTCTTTTCTAACACAACGACATTTATGAATGAGCTTGTTATATGCTTTTTGTCTGTTATGTAGTTTTGCAATCTACTTATGATGCATGTTGAGCGTAAGGCTATATTTATAATTGTGTATTCTGTTATGGCGACGTGGAGAATTATATGTCATGTTTGATATGTTGTCACATGGGTAGCATTAAAATAACAGCTAATTTGCTAAATGTAGTGGCGCTTTGCAAACCACGTAAGAAGATTACATTGTTATATGTTTATATCTTGACATAACTCTGAGTGATACAAGTCGAGCGGTCAACAGAGCTAGAGAGATAGAGAAAGATTGAAAATCTAGGATAGTGACACCGTTGCCACGACAAGGAGGGTTATGTCGGATGACGTCTCCTGAAGATCGTCTAAACTAATATGGCAGCCCACCATCTTGACAATCACTGACTGTCGTATTCTAAATAAGGTTGTACAAAGCAGCATGATATATTATTTGCCTCAGTAAAGGAAACTTTATACTGAGGCTAGTTTATTGCATAAAGAAACATTCTCCGGAAAAGGACAACAATGAAATCCTGGTCTTACCCAGTATCATTATAAATGATACTTTAGACATAAACTAACTTAATAAATCAGATCATCATGACAGGAATTTTTGTGCTTGGTACAAATGTAATTTAATGCACCAAACCGTTCAAATTTCTATTGATCAATGTTGAACCTATGTGTATAAGTGTAACGTATGTGACAAACATTCCATCCAATCAAGTCACGTGCAGCAACCTGATGTAACCAGCGGACAATGTCAAAGCTCCTGAGGTGAAGAGGATGTTTGGGCTTGTGCATTCCTAACATTGTGTTTACATGTGCAAAGAGCACTTGTGGTAAATAATTCCCTGCGGAGTCAGAGACGAGTCCTGGAGGTGATCAAGGGCAACAGACTGCTTCTGATAGAAGTAGATTAGACACATTGGTGAGTCGCTTAATACGGTCTTGAGGGCTAAGCACCTCAGCTGGTGCGGCGAGAAATTTGTTAAGTAATTTCCCGCCAGCGTAAGATCTACTTGATTTAGTGCGCAAGATATTCATGCTTGGCAGTAACTAATCGGCGTCGTTCGCACAAAGTAAATAATACTCAAAGCTAATTCCACGAAGCTAATTGTGCGTATGCACTGCAATCATTTATTGGTCCGAAGTTCGCATTACATAAATAGATTACAGAGCGGTTTATGTCCACAATACACAATATGAACTTGTAGGCCTGAGGTGTGTTTCATTCACATTAACAAAATGACCAGAGGACTGTCCCTAGGTAAATAACATCTCCACTGGTATTTCACCGGAAACAGGTCGAGGTTACTTAATACTCAAGTAACATACAATGCCCTATGACGATGTTCATAGGATGTTCATGTTCTCTGTTTGTTATTCCTGTATAACTTTTTACTGAGTAAATTACGTTTACAGCGGGCCGGGCCAATATTGCTGATTATATATATAAGGTGGCATTCTTGCACTCGCTTATTAGCAAAATCAATTACAAAGAAACTGAAGTTGTCGGTTGAGAGACAGCCTTTGGTATCACGGACCAGTCAGCAGTAGCATATAACAGAGATTCGGCGAATACATAACCACACTCTGTGCCCATTATATAGACGTGAGTGAGTGAAATATGTTAAGAATTTTTGGAAGCCGCTCAAGGCGCCCATCATGTAGTTGGGTTGAGATTCAGGATTTGTCGATTGAACTTTCTTTTATTTGCAAAGTTAATGCAGACATCATTCTTCTGTAAGAAACTTGAGTGGACCCAGCTTGTTAGCATATACTCCTGTAATAAATTCTTGCAATTACATATCTGATTACAGAAGGCAGATTATCATTTGGTATGGCCTTGCAACGATATCGACTGCCAAAATCGGAACTATACATACTGAACTATCACAAGTTTAACATCAAATGTTTGACGAGGTCACGTAGTGGATTCCCAATGAAGTAGACACAATGGTTTGCCGGTGTTATCAGTCAAGTCTATTAGATATTGTCTGGGCATCAGTAGACTAAGGACTCCACAGACACTGCGGAACTAGCCGCTAAAAAAGTAGCACAGAGCTTTAAATGCCGATCATCTGATTGCTAAATGGCCGGTTTCATTAGCAAAAGACAAGAATGGTCTTAGTGTGCAAATATATCATTAGATAGGCACAAAAAGATGCAAAAAACCAATGAGATTTAACAGGAAATTACATCACCATATGCGGTCACGTGCACGACGCAGTCGCATACATTTTATTGCCCTTCCTCCCATTTGGTAATTCTAATTAATGAAACAGTCCTGATATCGCTTGCACACAGTGATTATCAATAGGAGTCGTGGCCATATATTCAGCGAGGAACTTATCACTTTCATTAATACGGTGTCAGGAGGCAGTAATGAGAATGCCTTCAATCCATCAATGACGTTCATGCTATGTAAGGACGCACGATGTGTGGTTGTTTCTTCTCAAAGACAATCGCCCAAAGGCCATCCTATTAAACCTGTGACCCTCGTTGACGTCCAAATATAATCAATTACTCCGAAACACCGTCTGTCATACGACATCCACCAAGGGTCTTATAGCGGCGTGGTTGGTATAGAATATCCATATGGGCAAATTACATATTTTCCTTCAATGGAGAATATTTCTTAAGCTTTGTCGGTTATCCTAAAACACCAGAAAATCTACTTAACCATAATTGAAGCAACCAGCTACATTGCCCTATTTGAGACACAACCTGGTGCAATATCAGCCATATACCAAGTACATTTTAACCTAATGGATTCCAACCAGTGCAATTGATTTTACTGCCGACAATGCCTTGGGCGTGTTCTGACCAGTCAGGTCACTGCAGGATATGGAATATGCCAGGCAGCACAGAGCGTCAATGATGTGACACAAAAAGTATCTGCATCTGAATGGTGCTGATCGATTGTCATTTGTTGAATATCCTTTCTATTACGTTCTTAAATAGCCCAATGCAACTATCGTTCTGTATGGTTACTCTATCCCTGTTTGTTGACGGAGTATGCATGCGTCCACTATAGATGTACTGAATAATCAAAAGACACATCAGACCAAGGTCGGTAATGATTGGGCTGTAGTACTGATGTAACGAATCTATCTCCGAGCGGTACCTTACATGATTTCGATATCGAGTTGTTTTCAGGTCAAAATCGATTTAACCTGATAGCACCGGGAGCGACATTTGGTAATACTTTATCAAAGCATTTTTCTGTCGGTTGTACTGATGTACACCAATGTATACATTGCATACTCCTGCCATTTTGTTGCATCGTAAATAGGCCTTGCAATAGGGGGTTTTATAATGCATTATAAATAGGCCTTGCAATAAGGGGTTTTATAATGCATTATAAATGGGCCTTGCAATAGGGGGTTTATAATGCATTATAAATAGGCCTTGCAATAGGGGGTTTTATAATGCATTATAAATAGGCATTGCAATAGGGGGTTTTATTATGCATTATAAATAGGCCTTGCGATAGGGGGTTTTATAATGCATTATTACGATGGTCAGTGACATGACTGATGTCTACACGAATGCTCGGCGTAGCTCTCCATAATGCGTGGCTGCTTTTAGGCGATCAGAGGTAGCAATCCAACCATGATTCTATTGAATTAAACACAGTTTTGTGTTGTTGATGACAAACTAATGAGATGAAATAATATGATCAGACATAGTTTGAGGCCGGGTTAAATGTTAGCTCAGGCGAATTAATCTTTTTATCGTCGATAATTCATCCCGCATATCACTCTCCCATATTGACAGTTAGAGGAGAGTTATATATAACTTATGGGATCGGCTTATCTATATCACCTCAAAAGGGTAGTCCATATGATTCTGCAGGCGTATTGATTAATAAATATATATCTTGATCAGGTGCTTATCTCCTCGCTGTGAGAGTGATATGTCAGTCAAACATGTCTTCGGTGGTGCGTGGATATAATGGGCAAAGCACATGGATTTGAAGAGTTAAGGATATGATCTAGACAAATGACGGGGATGTTGAGGCTATTTATCATGCTCCATGCGCAGTTTGACCAAATCAGTGTTGGATCCTAAAGCCGAGACGACATGCACATTATCTGTCACCATTGTTACTGAGCTTGAAGGGTGAGTTCTTGGACATGTAGCATGTCATCCATTACGTGCCTTCTGACGGGGTTCTTTGCCAAGTCACAAATATTGCGAAAATAAATCACCTTGACAACAGGAATCTAATCCTGGAGGCCGTAGTAGGCAGGTGATTTGTTTCATGCAACAGTAAAACCGGACACGATGGTTCGTTAAAGAAAGCGACTGCTCGATGACGCGAGGTTGCACATGAACAATTAGAGTGAACTCACGACAACTAGCTGGCGTTTCCCCAATGACGAGTACGAATGAAAAGCTGATATTCTTGTCTGAGCTGATATTCTTGTCGCTGAGCTGAACTGAAAACGGAATAAAAGCGAACAACCCATTACGAAAAGCATCAAATCAGATGAGTCAATTGATAATGTTATATTGATATGAGACTCAGAGATGATACACATGGATAGCGCGCCCGATAGCGTGATTGTAACACCCACAAGCGAGATTCATCGGGACATGATAGTAATAAATGGGGACCATTCTAGCTATCGAGACGATGAGCAGATGTTTTGGTGGATTTGGAAAGTGAAGGGATTGATTAAGCTGAATGAATACTCTGGCAAAGTAACCATGGCGGAAATCGGCGTTTTATTTGTCTTCTGAAATTACAATATATATAGGTTCTTCAGCTTTATGGTTCGATGCTCTCGTAAGTAACGTAGTATTCCCCCTCCTTTGCCATCTGTAGCATCTTTCCTCTCGATCCTAAATATTCAGCTTCTTGCATTATCCCAGATGTCCAGCTTTCAGGTGTAGAAACTACATCCGGTAATCTACAACTAGCCGCTTCTTGCAACATCCTACATACAGTCCACCTCCTTACATACGATGCTCCGTGGACGACGATCACAATAGGGTATTACACATTTAAAAACAATATGACATTGGATGAACGCATCCCCATCGAAAGGCCCACATCATATATTTTGTTTTACATAATCATCGACAGAATATTTGATTAGTACTAAAAATGGTGAGGAGTGCCATACTGCACATTTACTGACAATGGAAATGACGTCATTATCCTTATCGTTATTAGGACAGGAAGTGATTAATTTGATAGTACCTGTAATCAGCCTTTAACGGCGTATCTTCATCGCGTCTTGTCTTGCTCAGGCGTTAACATGTATTTACCTATTTAACAAGGTGGGTGCTCATTCAGCTAGACAAAGCGTATTCAGTGCTCCATTAACCTGGTGAAGTAGCTTGCAACTTGGTCCTGAAATAATGCGAGCGATCCTTGATCAGCCTATTGTCTTGTTTGATGATATTCAGCATTTGTGATAAGTATTAAGGACCCAGACGCGAAGCCGTGTTTATAAAAAGGTAGTGAAATAACGTCCCGCCGTCTCCTCTATGTAGATTGTGGACATAATGAGAGGGACTGATGCATAAAGCCAGCTACATCATTGTCCATTCTTGTCAGGAATGGCTCAACCATCTACAATAATATGACAATATGCTACTCATATATAATATTTATAAATTTTGGGTAAATAGCTTTATTTGATAGACCGGAAGGATATCAAGAGACACTGGTTGATGAATCAGAAAAGACAGCGCCTATATTCACTTTCACGCGGTCTGTATTTTCTCTGCCTGACTTTCTTTGTGGGTGCCGCATGTTGTCAACATGGATCAAACCCCAAAGGTCTCATTAAAATGGTAAAGCAATAATAGACCACGTGGTATAGGGTCATGGCCCATGCCAAACAGTGAGATAATCAGCATATGCTGTACAATGTGAACACTCAATCTAATTGCTTGTCATCAGGACCCCATATAACATGAACGGTTGCAGGTTATCTATAGCAACTCTGACTGCTAGGTTTATATTATCTTACTGACAGCTACCATTAATCCGGTCCTGCTTACGCGCTAATGGATAACGCGGCTTTGCCCTCAACATGAGATATTACTATAATGTTTAATGTTTCAATTTCGAGCAGCTGTATGGTCTTTTTATTTACGAGCCTAAACTATGGTTGACTTAATCCTTTAAATCCTCAAGATCCAAAAAAGAATCTGGTCAAATTTTCACTGAAATATGAAGAAGTCTGGGATAATTGTATATCATAATAAGTATGCTCATCAGTTAATATCGGATTACCGAATCCATGGAACAAATCTGTAAACTTTGTTTTTGACGCTGTAGTATTTACAGCCGCCTAGGCTTGTTGCTATATAATCATATCGTGGCATGAAACGTCATAAATCTTAGATTCACTCAACAAACGTACATCAAAGCGCGAAAGATGTACGACTTTATTGGTCATTATGAGATTGTTTGTATAATTGCGATCAGAAATGACTATTATTGGCTTTATCTTATATTATGCTGCGCAAATGTCCTATCATGAACATATACAAGCTCTTATTATGTGTGAACGCAAAAAAAAAACTGTTTATTTTTGTAATAACATGGCATCGATTAAACATAGCATGCAATTGATGTACGGTATAAGCATCGTTGATCCAGAAGGTCAGGGTTGTTTATTGATTCTCTTATTAGGATTTGGAACATGTTCGTATATCTGCCATTACACTGTAAATGGCTAGAATGCGGGCGAATTCAATCTTTTACTCGGGCAGGTGGTGTTCTAATTTATGACATAAACAGGAGCTGATCTTTGCAAGCGACAGTTTACTGCAAAGTGTTTTGCTTTCGGCCACTCAGCATGGAACAATGTGCATTTACATCCGTGTAGACGCTCCTGTCCTAGAACACACAAATGATATGTTCTATGCTTCAGCTATGCGCTAAAAGTAGCTCTAAATGGGAAGCGATTTCAATCTTTCTTGGGTACAGATAACGGCAGGTATTCACAACAAAGCATCGCAAGAAATTGCGTGTCGAAGCCAACACCTGTTATTCTCAATGACATCAAGCCTAGCAATTACAATATGTTTTGAACCTTGTAGTTGATACCTGTTAGTGAGACATCTGATTTTCGTAGTACCGCCTTGGCACTAGTGGTTTAGTAATTTCTTATTGCATGGTACTAAATTACAACCTCGATATTGTTTATAAGTGGATATTTCACTGGGAAGAAAAGCATCCTTTCCTTGCATAACGCAGGGATTTTCTTTCTGAAATCAATGTAGACTGGTTATACTTGCTGCGTTATTAAATCGAAAAAAAACCTGATTGCCATTCCAGTTTACCTCCACCTGCCATCAATAGAATACAGAGCCTGCGGGCACAGACCAAACATGTGTTCATCAAAGCTTTTAATCTTGTTCTTCTTTGTACAAAACGCACTTGAGCCTTAGACCAATAAGCCAAGTGACCGAGGACAAACTAAGCTGTGGCACCTTTATTTACAATTGTCGTTGCGCGGATATGTATCTAGATACTCCATGCAACAGCTGTTGGGGCTTGTTTGTTCAGCTTCCCAGTGAGAAGAACTCAAGACTTCTAACACATTCATACGCCTCGACTAAACACATGGCTAGTACCGAATGAAGAAACAATAGTTTATCCAATCACGTTGCGAGTCAATGCAGTAATTTACAGGCCAACATTGCTTTAGCTAGTTAACTAAACTCTTTTAAACAACAAATGATACGTATTTTAAGGATAAAGGTTTGAATCAATGTATTGACTCAATTTGATTAGTAATGAATTGTTGACGACCACGGGCAGGGCACCTATGAACGTAACGGTATTTTTGCTTGGGCCACCCTTAACATGTGCACATAAGCTAAACAACACCATCTGAACAGGAGTTAGTAGGTTCGAGCCCTTAACGATCTTCATACACCGGATGTTAAACTGATCAATTCAAAATTATATATTGACGTCGAAAGTATATTCGAACAGGAACTCCGTGAAGCAATAAGGAATTATATAAATACTATTGCTATGGTTTTCAAAAACAATCACATTATGATTTGTGCGTTTTGCACCAAACTGTTGAAACAAGGTCAATGTCGTTGTGATCGGAATCGCCAAGCTTGCATGTAAACAGCAATTTATCAAGTGATTGATTGGATGGCGGTAACTGTTCTTGCGATTTGTGACCAAAGCATCAGCGCTCTATAATAACAATCATATATTTTCCAAACCATTCAACATGACATAAATTAGAAGGGCGTGGTCCGAATCTGAAGGGTTGCTACTCAACGAGCCGCCACACCCAAGAAATTGCAATTCACAGAAACAAAACAAATAACATTAAAAGGAAAATTACATGTAAGAAAAAAACTCATGGCCAGAAACATCATGTGGGGAAACAGAACGAAATAACAAGTGTTTAAACTAACCTTTTAAGCTTAGTAAAGGTTGTGAAGTTGGTAAGAAATATCCTACATGTGGGATTTGTATTCCAATTCCTGTATATAGGTTAACCTTGTTGAATAGAATGTACGGCCAGGAGGGCGTTTATTGTAAGCATGTAGATTTTGTGGTGTTACTGGTTGCGATAAAGATGTTACTGAATAATGTGTTGAATTAAATCGCAATATGCAAAGTGATTGAATCTAGGAGCTGGAGAATAAGTTAATAAGTTTTGATAAATGCGTGCTTAGTAAATATGGTTAGAACCGTTTTCTTTCCACTCATTGAGCACATGTTGAATTTGATTCGTTAGTATCGCCCAAATAGGCAGGACATTCTGATTATTTAGAAAAAAAATTGTTGCTAGCCACTAAGTTACATCAGCCATTTAACTGAGCGAGTAGTGAGTAGTAGAGATACACGATAGGCACTTGCGATAATGACATAAGATGCAAACTCAAGGTGTAGGTCTGCGAAGATACATACCTTCATTGCTATGCCTCAAGCTTGGAGGCAGATGTGATCAGCTCGGGATGCAGAGTAAGACAATAACTAAGGCATGCTATTGTAATTCCGCTTTGGGCATTACGTAGCCTGGTGTTATCGGTTTAAGGGCAGTGTAGTAAGGAGGTTGATCATGCATAATTGTACTCGTCACATGACGTGGGCGACTTGGGAAACCATCCAGCCATAACCGGATTGAATTATACACAGGCTGTTCGCTGATAGCGATCTTCAAAGCATACAAATAAGATGCTATAATCTGATCAGGGGGCGTGGGAGGCTGGCTTTTGCGTGAGCAATGATTGATGAGTGGTTTTATTGCCGGCAATCCATTTGGATGAGTCGCTGGATCACAGTGACCGTGAGATTTGTGTGGATGCACTCATGGAAAAGTACAGTGATTGCTCTAATTGATTTAATGAATTTATGAAACTACCAAGTATGTGGCTTAACTTCAATCACGCATGCCTAACTGTTTTGTTCGCTATCAATGAACTTACTAATGTGATTGGACCCACTCAAGTTTCACACTATGATTTGGACTCAAATTTTACTTAAAGATTTAGATTACTTAACTAATAATCTATGAGTACGACTCCTACGTTTCGAGCGTCCACTTTTGGTTTTGACTACTCAAGCTCGACTTATAATTTGGAAATCTGATTCTGCAATGTTTGATTCAGGACAAACAAGTTCACTTCAAGCTTCTGGCTACTAATGCTTCACATGGATATATAGGGGACTATATCCTCAAGATGACTGAGCAAGCAACACAAGTACCAAGATAGCAGCCGATTTTTATTTTCAATAACCATGTTCTCATTTAATGGCTATAGGCAGTCAACAAAGAGCCGCTATTGCACATCAATAAGTTTAATCTTGGGGTTCCAGGATATTGTTGATTTAAGGCCGCGTTTGGAAGTCATGTCTAAGGCAAATTGGCAACCACATTTATTGTGCGTCAATCCCAATAGTTGATGGTAATTTGTGGTAGCGGGTAAAAATGCCGCGTTATAACATCACTCTATCAGATAATGAATACGGAGTATTTTCATCAGGTTATACACTGCAGTCAAAGTGACGAGCAGTGCTTACAGACGAGACTCTTACAAATTCACCACGCGCAATAAAATTTCCAAACACATGGTGATTGCATTATTCATCACACCAAAGGGCAAGTTCTATCAACAGCTGTAGATAATTACACATATCTCCCGCTAATGCAAAACCAACCGTGCGAACGATTTGTATGAAAATCAAGCGATATTATTCTAAAGCGTTAGAAATTCCTTTCATTGGGTTGATGATATCTCGAGCGTCGTGCGATTGCTTTGTCAATTGGCGAGCGAGGCCTTCATTGTTTAATGACATTCTGACGTCAGATATTGATAAGACCGCTGAATCTCGCTTGACTGTGATCTCAGAAAGCAAGGGAATATACCGCACTATCTATTGAATACCTTGCTCTGCCTTAACTTCTACTGTATGTATTCTTATGATTTTCGTTATCATATTTATTACCAACAATGTTGGCCACAACGCAATAACACGATTCACTTCTTGGTATTTACCTGACTATATCAGCTTGATTGTAATGTACAACACATTTTAATTCAATTGGATTTCGTGGTTAATTATCTCAACAATAATGTCCGGACTTAGGCATTAATATAAGTATCAATGGGATTCGCTCAGTTTATCATGAAGTCATAAATGAGATTTGCGAACATTATTCACTTGAACTTTACAACCCATTATTTGTCGACATATCACTGAATGTCGCCTCATATGAACACAACATGCTTTCTAAAGGAGGAAAGCGCAATAAGTTTACTCGTGAACGGTCGGCAAGCTGTCATTGTAAATAGACGGGCGTTTGAACGGCTCATATATTATTTAATGAAATTATACGGGGCTTTAAACGAGTTACATGTTCTTTACCAATACCATAATATGAGGTTAACAGATGCCAAGGCAACCTTGCCTCAATTGCCTCTGATTTGAATGATCTCCTTTTATCATGGTATCCTCTTCACAGCAATTATCCTGGTACAGCTTTGCAACCAGGTGCTGCATTTAGTATAGAAGCAAGGAAGAAAGCAACAGCGGACCGCAACCCTCATTTTGTAGAGCTCAATTTTAAGTACTTATATGGCTTGATATTGCCATACAACCGGTGGCATTCATCGCCGGACGCTATCGGAAATGCTTAATTGACGTAACAAAACAACCTTCATGTGGTTATCATAATTTGCTATGTATACACGTATTAATCCTCACATAGAATAGCTTATTGTGCCTTTTTTTTACGTTGATATCTATTATAAAATGTTGTTTTTCATTATTTTCGATCTCATTAAATGATTGAGTTATGCATGTACGGTCAAAAAACACGAATGGTACATCAGGGAAGTGGCAGATCACCATCATCATAGTTATCGTTATCATTGTCATCATAGTCATTATCCTCATCATTAGGACCGTTGCGATCATTATCATCATTATCATCATTATTATCATCATCATCATTCGTATCATAAATAGATTGCCACACTGTGCGATTTATAACCAACTGCTACCAGGGAGCAGATGGTTCGTGATTTGTCGTTATATAATTCACCTTCAAAGTGTGTTGGGTGCCAGACGTGTGCAACGAGGTACATGAGATAATTTGCATGCTCGAAAAATTAAAGATGATTATGCAACTAGAGGCATGCGGATTGCAATTGGAGAATTTTCGGTTGTATGATACTTCGGGATGCTTTACCTGTTTACTCGGATCAAGGCAATTGAGTTATTTATGACGGCATTGTTACTTTAGTATTGTTTCTAGTGACAGCCGGTTCTCTTTTGTCAGGACGGCACATTCAACATTGCTGCAGACGTTGGAGCATCAAAGACGATTCATTTTGCAGGCGATTGTGCGTACTTATCTGATACCTATATTGATAACTTGCTTGTATTGTAGCTCATGCTATGAATCTTGGATAACCATAAAATCAATACTTTATTGATTTCACCGAGTTAAAAGAGCATCATAAAGTTGTGGAAATAAGTAGCGCAAACCTTTAGCTTGATTAGGCATGTCAAATTCCATTTCTTTCTGGCATCCGAATTTAAATCTGTTTTCAACTTTGTATGTTTAGTGGCGATTATTGCTTGCCATATGTTGTGTTCTACGCCAACAAAGCTTTTGGACTCGCCAAAGGAGTAGACGGCGTCCAACGTCCATGTTGTATGAGGCGAAACTGGCTGAAATGTGGTTGTACGTTGATTGTAACTAATTGTGAGGGAGTGCGCAGTGCAGAGGTCTGTACAATGCTATTGATCATTTGCCTCCATACTGTCTCTATACTGCCTACATCAGCAAATCACATTGCTATACAACAAATCGAATAGGCAAACTTTCATTAACCAAACCCACACTGTTCACGACATAGGTAAGTAAAGTGTTATCTTAATGCCGAGTATAATTAACTAAAACTGCTGAACTTGTCTTTCCCAACATGCTTAGTACCACAACCAACAATTTCCTTCATTCACTCGGTCACACAGCTCTATAATGTATGCCATCCGCGGCAATAGCCATGCTTTGTCGTCAGAATTTCAGCCGCATGATATATGATAACACTTCACAGTAACGGCTTTGTCGCTGAGTACTGATACCGCCCATTGCGGATATACACAGCGCCTCCCTCCCAGTAACCATCGACGCGTTCTTCATCTCACCAATCAGTCTATTGATGCCACTATGATTTACTCATTTGCCCAAGCGTTGAATTGCACGAGTTGCTTATATAGTATTTGCCAACTCATGGTGCCTATCGTTTATATTGTTCATTGTATGCCGTACAAATGGACCGAGCATACAAAATGGGAGATATAATGATAACGGACAAACTCGATCAATAGTCTGAGATTGAGGAAAACCTCGATTTAACCCTGGTTTGGTTCGGGTTCATACTTCAACCCACACCTGTCTGTCGCCAGGATTCGAATGAACACACGATGTACAACACACTAGTTCTAGCAATCGATCAATTGAACATATCCATGTTTAGTGATTGTTTTCAATACAGAACACTTTAGAGCATGGGACCGTCACCGTAAAGTGAAGAACACATTGGATCGTTCGACCGTAACCGTAAAGTGAGCTCATAATATCAAAGCAGCTGTGCTATATCGAGGTGGATAAGTTTGAATTGGTCAGATAATTTGGTAACGGGAGTTCTACCTGAACGACACGACCAATATATCGCAGGTGATACTGCGAAAAAACAAAGTTCGCTGCGTGGAATATCACTTATGATTCGGCCATCGTTGCTCTACCAGTGACATTTTTTTTCTTGCCAACGCAATTACAAACATTCACAACTTCAAAGTAGCAAGATTGAGCAGTAGAACTCCCTTAGTGACCAGTGAGCCAACTTGCTCTCTAGACATAAGGTAGAGATGATTCGATGCCGAAACAACGTTTTCCAACTACTTCCCACCCAGCTATTTGGTTGGCATAGCATTTTTCACTTGTGCTTTTTATATCATTTCGTGTGACTATCCGCTGTTATCTACATGCAGCTATGTGCAAAATTGCTTCTCGTGAGACCGGGCCCTTACACTTAGTTGGCACGCGGAATGAATTGCACTACCTTCCACAACCTACTCAATAGGTATCTGGGATCATACGACAGACGAGAAGCTGTGTTCGGTGGCCCGAAGCTCACCCATAAAATCACATCCTGAGATTTGCATCACCCGTGCTCTGCTTAACTGCTGATAAGCATCCTTAAGGCGCTGGACCATTCTGGTGGATTGCCCCGCTGTTCATAGGGTTATATAAAGCCGGCCTCCATGGATCCAGTAGAAGTTTTAGAAGTCGATGATATTCATGACACAAATGTAACATTTGCCGTTTGTGTCAAGAACAATCACATCATGAATGACTTAATTGTACAGTGGCTATACATCAAACCAAATTGCATCAACCAATTTGGTCATTTATAGTCACATCGCTCAGGTCGGTCGGTATATATTGGGGAATCAGCTCTTCATATAGGTGGTTGTTACAAAAAATAGTGCGATAGTGCCCCGTACATTCTTAATCGGGGAATTTGTAGAGTTGACTACCATGTGAATAATGGAGTAGTGATCGATACCTGGTTATTTTTAACTGACTGCGTCTCATTCATTCGGGTCGCCCAGACTCACTGGGAACCTGCTGTCACAGGCGGCGACAACTGAAGACGATAGCAGCTTTGTTGTAGAGATCAACTTAGACGAAACATGCTTTAACAGCACGAGTGTGGAACAGTACCTTCGACACATACGTTTGCCATATCTCGCAAATTTCCTGACAAACAAGTTGCGATGTAAACTTCGTCAGGGCATTCAGAAACTACGCTGCCATCGTGCCTAATGCAGCACATTATATCATTATTGATTTTTAAGAATACAAACGCAGATTTGTTAGTGAAGATCAACAAGCCATATTTGCAAAGCTCAACTAGTCTATACTTTATTACAAATGCCAAATACCGGCATTATAACCGTCAAATACATCCAACCGGAAGCGTTGAGGTCGACTTGTTCGTGTAGATATGGGTTGTGAAATTCTACTTCCATTGATAATGAATGATCTACAAAACAAGTTGAGTCTTAATTCAATGAAGACGAATGGTAATCGTTAGCCCAAAATTCTTAATCTGCAGTATTGGCCGAATATTTTATAAAACACATTCATTTTGGGGGTCAATACAACTTATTGCTTTCGACTAAGCTGGCATGTTGTTTGCTGGTGCGTGGGAAATCGATCCACTGAGCATGTAACTCATTTGTACATACATTGTTCTGCAGGATACAAGAATATGGTGAGGAAAATAAACCCTCGTTCTTGACTGATATACCAGTGATGGTATTGTACATAGCAAATGGCAACTGGAAGCACCTTGAAGCACCTTAACAATTTTTGTTTTTTTAAGTAGCATTCTGTGTCGGATAATTGGCTCAATATAGATTATCACACTAGAGAACACATGGACAAGACGATACATATTTGTTCGTCTTAATAATCTTTCGATCTGATGTGAGATTCGGAATTTACAAATTAGGTGCCCTGCCAGATCAGCACCTATTTCAAACTCTTGTAATACCAGACAAAGCAAATCAGCACCTAAGCAATGCAAGCAGCACGCGGATTAATAAACATTTAACAATCACACTGCAACAAATATTACAATCAATTATCATAGAATAAGTATTGTAAAGTTCGCAACACTTTTCGAAGCTATTTCCCTACGACGTGATTTTGGTAGTATTCTGGCCTTCGATATTACTCTATATATATATATATATATATATATGGTATTCTTGCATCATCATCCGTCGATCCTCCATCGGATATGTATCTGTGATTAAGTATAAAGGTGTGATACAATCGTACTGGAATGATTCAGCAACAGGCTCCTCCCTATAGCTATCTAGTCAGCATGCTCTGGATACGAACGCTAGAGTTGCATTTTGAATGCATTGTATGTATTGCGCGGAAAGATGTAAAAATGCAGGTATGACTTGCGTTAATTTTGTTACACTTTTATGAGTTATAGGAGTGTATATATGTGAACATAGCAAGTGATACCTAAAGCAAAAGCACTCATTCAAATCATGAAGGAGGTTGTATTGGCTCATCTACAGTCTTTTTATATTCTTAGTGCCGATTATCAAAAGTTTGTGAACGAAAACATGCTGTGTGTATTCTTAATTAACTGGTAAAGTAAACTATTTGAGGACTTATAATCAGCTTTTCAATTATCAACTTGTTTCGGTTAAACTGCTATATCTGCTGAAAATGTTAAAGACCTGTGGGTTGACATAAATACAATTGACGGTGACGAACTCCGATTTTTAATCGCGAACCATGAGACCGATGCCCTGCTTGCATTTTACCTCCCTTAGAGTAAGGAAGCTGGAGAAGAAAATTAAAATTTTTAATCAATACTAAACTCAAGTATGAATACATTCAAATTCTCTTCCCCTTTAATACACATGTGTCATTTCTTAGATTACAAATTCGTCATTGATCACGCTGACCTGTTTCAGGAGTTTTCAAATCGTCTAAGCAAACATGACATACAAAATATGATGGGGTCGGCCGGGTTGTGTTCTGAGATCAATAGCAGATTATCGTAACAAAAGCTTGTCCCATCATCCTTATCATATACATGTAGCACCATTACATGAAACCTCCTCTGTGCTCATTACCGAAAAATGACAAGTATCATTAAATATCAGTTTTCGTCCTCTGACACTACCACTGGGATGAAATACTGAATCATATTGATCAACAAGGTTAGAGAAAAATATTCCAATATCCGGGAGATGGCCATGTTGCTCTTCGTTATACAAATGTCTTGTACAAACAACCACTCAGTGGTTGAAGTCATTGATCTAAACCACTAAATGCCAAGATTAGTCGAATGGCGGCGGTTAATGAGGGAGTTTTACCACATGCAGCAGCGGAGCAGCTGGAATCGTCTTCAATATTGTGGACTTTTTCATCTTCTCATAATTGTTATAGACTGAGCTGAGCTTATAGACGTTCCACGTGATCAATGTATTTCTGCATGCTGCAGCAAGCGTCCTCGTCATGCATGTCCGAAAATACTCCGAGACTTGTTTTCGAAGAACTGATTATGTTCGTCTGTACACTGATGTAAGAAGTAACGCGAGTTTGACAAGATTATTCATTCTATTTACTGCCAATTTTTATGTAAGCCTGTTGTGTTGCCTGCAATAAAGTAAGCTGTTTGTGTACCGCCCATCATCGAGGAGCCTACTTGGTACTGCAATCATCGTCAAACCAGCTGGCCAATGCTCAATACGAATGCGTCCACACATGCAAATTAAATGCTCCATGCAAGCCATTTCCTATGCTGCTACGCATACTTTACTTTATGGCAAGTGATTGAGCAGGACCCTATTGTCATCCACCATATCAAGTGGATCGCAACATAGAGGATAAGTCCTCATACACATTGTTAAAATTCGTTGTTGCTAAATATTAAGATAATAACATATTCAACATAATAAAATGCATATCACAATAAGCTACCAATGCTGCAGGAGCCATCACCACAGTTGCAATGAAATTAGAACAATTTACAGTCAGTACCTGGTTTCATTATGGGGTCTCTAAATCAGCCTTCTTATCTTATAGCTAACTACGCGATAAGTGTTACACATTCAAATAGTAGCTCCAAAGCTTCCCCCGACACCCCTTTGACTGACTCCATTCCTAAATTGAACCCTTGTTATCTTTTCACACGCACGGGGATGCCTCTCTATCACAACCAGCACATATTAAATCACGCAATCATCGTACATTCATGCTTTAACGGCTGATCATGGTAAAACAAACTTAATGATGCTAATATATAACTTTGATGGAGAAATTGGGTTATCTACTGTATAAGTGAATGTTACAGTCTCCGCCACATAAATACACCACAAATTCTTACAGCTTCCTCCTCTCGTGGTTTATGAGACAGCACAGAGCCGTCAAACGATGAGTAACTTGATTAGTTTTTCGTGAACGACCAGTGGATGGATCTTTTATGGTCCTGCAGAATTCATCATGCTAGGTAAAAGCATCCTAGGTAGCCTATGGATACATCATAACATCATTTATCTGCGCCATGCAATTTCCTTATTCCTAAAATTATTCTTAGTATTGAATATAATCCATTTTGGAGAGATATAAATGAAATGCAACTTCTTAGAAATTAACAGGATTCATTCCGTTGCTGTTTAGTGAAGGAGCATCACTGGGGTATCATAAGATGCAAATTGTAATTAACCACGCATAGATGTATATCATCCACCGATTTTGTCGCAAAACATATTTGTTTGCAAAATAATTTTTTTGTAGGATGTGCTGCTGTGATACGCTCAGAGAGCTACCCCAGAAGCGACTTCGGCCGTTGTCGTTTTTGAGCCATAACTACCGCTCTCATGAGTAACATCATTAACGGGACACAAGATATAACAGGGTAGAAGTCCCGTATGGTGCCATGCTTGTACTTCAGAACTCAACGACGACGCAGGCAGGACAATTGTGCGATTCAAAGCGTACACAGTGGCTAACTGAGCTGTAAAATCTTAGTATGGTCTAACTACCACAAATAGGTGAATATTTATCGAATGAACGTGCTTCTACAATTCACGAGGAATTTATGTTACGTTTAGATAATCCATCACGTAATAAAAATTTGCGTTGACTTTGGTAATGCATACTTAAGCCATCTGCAGCAAACTCTGAGTAACCAGTCAACGACCAGATAATATGACACCAATCACGACTTTGCCACGCTGTTTTAAATAGAATTTGATAAAAACTGCTTTGATGTAAAACGACGGAGTGATATACTTTTTTCAGAATCCTCAATGCTCCACCAACGGCAGTAGCCAGAGCTAATTAGATCAGTCAACATCTAGGCGGCTAGGACATGTGTATTTATTAAAATATATAAATGGTATTCTCCTATCACCAGCATATACTAATATACTTACTTGACGCTGTTGCTGCTGCAATGCCTCTGCCACAATAATTCTCCACTAATCTGCCACTGCATGTTATTGTATCATTTCCGGGAACGTTCCTTACATGATAAGCCCAGAATGAATTTGAATTATCACGAATCATAGGACATACGAGCAACTTGATTGTCTGAATTTCTCCAATCCATCAATACAAATACCACGCCCATTTGGATGTGTAGATAAGAGTGAAGTCTGAATTTAAACTTATCAGAGTCTGGCATCTACTGTCCTATTCTTTCACTTGCGTGTGATTTCAGTTATGGGGGAGCTATTTGGTATTAAGCACATTAACAGTTAAGCTGGCGCCGGCGTGATCCATGCCTGATACCGAGCAGCTATTTGATCGGCGCACTTTATGTTCAAGTGACCCCAGACACAAAGTGCTTCTGATATCATTGATCACTCTAACTTGTAATACATGCACTAGCTTTTTCTATGATCAAACGGTTAGAATATGTAAGTGGAAGTTTGCGGCTTCCGAAATAATCAATGTTTGATATACGTTTGATAAATAAATAAGCAGACTAATTCCTGGGCTCAAAATCGTTATTTGTCGTAACATCTGATTCGTTGGCGCGTTTGACATTGAACATGAAGGTTACTTGAGATGAAGCTGTATACACTATTATTAAAGCAACAGGACACGCTGAATGCAGTATACAATGCACTCCAACATCGGGACTTAGGGTGGAGACTGTAAACATTAGCACACAGTATAAGTGTTGATTACCTTGTAATCAGAAACCATAACACCATTCGGATGCATTACACACAGCAATAAAGTATTAGGACATAAAGTGGATGTTATATACATGCTCTGTGGATACTGGATGCACAGAACTCGGACATCAGAATGCGCTGCTGAATACTGCATACACTGTAAAACGACATACGGTCATAATGTGGATATTTGACGAGTTCCCAGTGGATCATTACAGAAAACTTACCAAGCTGGCAACCCGTCCCATATTACCTCCACATAAGAGATGGCCACATAAGTTACTGAAAAGGACTGTACGCCATTTGCATTTATTCTGAAGGCACACTCTGCTAACTATTAGCATCACTTAGCATAACGGGTCATTCTATAGTCCTGGCAGTTGTGTACAATTGTGTTATTACGTAAACAGTTGTGACGATTGTATTGCCATCTTGTACATACATACGTCGTATGATGTTCCTGTGACGACAGTTCGGCCTATTCCAAAGAACCATTAATATAATCTCACCAATTATCGACGCTCACTCCTGTCACACAATGAATACGTAGGATACTAGGACCGATCAGTATCATCCCTGTTCCCTTTGGCGATGTATGCTGTGTAATTGAAGTCGGGGGTATTCAGTTGTGAAGATTTACTGCTGCATGCGTGCATTTCCTCCTCTAAAAAACATCTTCAAAGAGCCTGATATTGACATAGTCAGCAGCCATAGGTAATGTGAATATATCGTCCGAACATAACTGACGTACATACGCAGCAAAAAGCATCGTTACCAACTTACCGGGGTGCGAGGGCCCCAGGGGCAAATTTGATGGCCTTGCTATATAGAGGTATACATGTCGTAATGCTCAGCGCTATGTCTCTACATGGATTGTGTGCGCTTTCATAGAAAAGTTTATATGAGTCATGCGATACAATATTGAATACATGCCTCGTCAAGCTAAGTATTAACTAAGCCAAATGGTGTCATGAATACGATCAACCTTAAACCTAAGCATTCAAACCTATACAGCGAGAATAAGCCAAGGTGTTTTCATCTTTTACACGAATTATTGTTCATCTTCGTTAGACCAAACACCATAATCATCAATGATTGGCAGACAATAGCTCTATGTATCTACATGGATACTATGTACTATGTGTCATGTGAAACAATAGGCTATAACAAAGCACCTGGTGGATATAATAAGGGTTATGCCAATAGAGATGGCGATGCATGTTATATGATAAAAGCCGACATAGCACTTGGTGAATATGGTACGGTAACGGTAAACAGAACACCCGGCATGTGTACAAAACTAAAGGCAAACACAGTACGCAGAAACAGAACCCTGAATTATGTACAACAGTAAAGGCAAATTAAGCACCTGGTACATATACACAAATTAAGGCAATTTAAGCACCCAGTGAAGGACAAAGGTTAAGGCAAACAAAGCACCTGGTGCATATACAACGGTAAAGGCGCCCAAATCACCCGGTGAATGTACAATGGTCAAGCCAAATAAAACAACCGGTGAATGTAGTCAGGGTAATGCGAACAAAGCAGCGGGTGCATGTAAAACGTGTGATCACTTTATGTTGAGAGATTGTGGACAAATGAATGAGGCACTTCACCGGAAATACGTTACAGGACGAGTCACTTTACCAGAGTGTACGTTATTCAGGAAGAACCTGGCGCTCACCCTAGGTTGAAGCAATATACGCTCAATATTTGATGCTCGTAGCCTGTAGATATGAACGAAATGTCGATGTAAAATAATCCCGGAGCTCGCTTGTCCCTTATTAAATACCCATGTTGAAGTTGTAAACCTAAGGAACTCCACGCCTGTTGACAAACGTAGGTTACATTTTAGAATCGATGCTCCAAATGACTAAGCCAGCAATTTGGCATCAACCGTCGTGAATAGCATACACGAACTGAATTTCAAACTGAACGCATAATAAGAAGATTCCATCCTAACGAGTTGCGTTAGGTGGTAAAAGAGGGGCTGAAAATCCCATTCTCTTGAAATCCAATCAAAGTTTCTAATCACTTCAGGGTGGCGGTTGCCTGGAACCAATCTTCGATATATATGCTACTTGGTCTATTATAATCTAGGATCATCACAATGATGCAGGAAATAATGTAATAGATCCGTTTTAACGGACCATCAGGTCTCAAATCTTCCCTGGTCGTACAAGGTATTAATGAGTATTATCAAACGGAAAATTCCAGTTGAGGAGTTGCACGTTTTCAGATGTAAATTGGTCCTCGTTACATGTTTAATTATCTATTTGTGGATGATATAGGTAGAGCAGCATTTATTCGTTCGTTTCGCTCTAACACTGCTTTGAATTAACGCATTTTCACAAATAAGATTCGAATGTCTTGGATGTTTAGCAAAACAACGTGTAAATTATGTCCAAGCCATAAAGCCACTGTGAATATATCACATGACTGTTGAATCCACTACTGCTTGGGGGTAGAACAATGACAGAGAAATAAGATAAGTCATTTAGCGCATACAAATTCACATGATAGGATTCAGGGGATTTACAAGAGTGCGTCACTAACAATGAACTTATTATGAATGTATCGGACGCATGGATGCCGTTGCCATTTCTCTATTGAGCCTTCTTCATTTCGGAGGATACATGCTACCGTCTGCCCCATAAGATGTGATAGGCACAAATGGGTCGTTATAAAGTTTAAAGACATACTGCCTTTTATTGTTAGTGCTCAAACAAGTAGCCCATCATATTGGAATTATTCGCTTCAAAAGATAAATGCTTTATCCAATCTCCAGTGGCTGGGGCTTCATCGTCATGGTAATTGAAGCGGCATAGGGCGGCCGTTAAATGGCGGACTCAATTCATTCAGTGCCAACACACTCTCATGAAAATAGTGGCTTGGGTATAATATCCAACGCGGTGACTCCATTGCATCAGTTAACATTTGAAACTCTGTTGTGCACTATATTACCATTCCTACAACCGTGATCAGATTCATTCATTCATTGTGAATCAATCGACGGCTTTGTTGCCACAACGACCTCAAGTGGAAGATAGTCTTTTGTGCAGTGTCGTGTTATCATGAAGTTCGCAAGAAACCGGCCAAGTAAATAGTAAACCAGTTGCCCAATTTCATTTGGTTTTCGTAGTCTTCGGAATTACATTCTGGGAGTGTGATGTGCGTATGGTCATGAGAAGTAAGAACCCATCGAGTCTCAAGCACACCGAAGATCATGGCCGGCGCGGCATTTGCAAAGGTGATGATGCGGAGTATCTATACAAACTATGTTTTGTCACAGAACGCCTCCTCCAGAAACAGGTATGGTGCTGCGTGTTTTGCCTTACTAATAACATCTCAGTCATGGTCTCGTATATTTGGCATTACTATTTGGTCCAAAACTCTCTAAATAAGAGCAAGTTTTGTGAGCCACATTAGATCAAGTATCATAGGTTGTGAATGAGAACATCCCTTTAAAAGCAAGCGGAAGACACTACACTTAAGCTGTTCGCATAGAATCCTTGTATCAGCCTGTATGTGATGCATATCATGTCCAATGCGCACAAAGTATGGTATTTGCGTCAGAGAATCTGCATTATACCCAATATGCAAGCGTCTGTACCCCTACCGAAGCATATCTGCTCTGCTTCACCAGCGTTACGGTATTCCAATGAGCCTAAAGTCAATATTAATATTCCGGTCACTATCCGTGGCGGGGTTATTGGCTCTCGCTTATTGTCATTGCAAAACGAGGAGTATCCGTGAATTTCGCATTAGAATAGGGGCTAATAACCAAATATCGTGCTGTAAAGTATGGTGTCTAAAAGTTGCACCATACTTGTGATTACTATGCATGATACTACGCCATCAACAGCCTCGGACTACGCAAAGATGTTTGATCCTAGAAACAAACTATGACCTTATTCAAGTACCATGAACCATTATGATTTCGGTACTTTGGCTTAAGTTGTCAGGCGAATGATTAATAGTGTGCAGCTAAATGTCTCGGGAAATGCACCTGGGTAGCAGAGTTTTCGATACGCAGTATCAAATCGCTAAATGCACATAAATCGTCATCGGTGGCTTAACATATCTTTCTATTTATAACTAGGCAGTCAATGGTGTACTGTGGAGAAATACAACCTCAATCGCGCCTTTGTTATCTGCTGAGTTTATGATCATATGACAACATGGCGCTGGTATGCATCGATAACCACGTTCTTTGACTATGCTATTCGTTGAGGCATTTAAATCGTAAACTAGGGTGCCTATCCTGGTGCCCTACTTGCGGTCTGGAGGATGTGAAGCGAATGATGTGAATGCCTCTTCACGCCAAATGTTGACCTTACAGAGCCATAAATTCAGAATCCATCATGGACAACTAACCTCTCAATGTCTTTATGTGTGAGGAGGCGTGTACATAAAAGAATCATTACATATAGATGTAACATTAATTTGATGTTTCAGTCTTCTCTAGTGACATCCGGTTCCTGTTCGCCTGGACAAGTTGATGAAGTGCTCGTAAGCTAGCAAATAATTATATATGTTTTAGGGTGGGATATATCCACCTGTTTTCTCTCTAGTTACATGGCTCGTTCCACGAACGTGCTATGGCCTCATGGTTCTACAATCATTTTCATAACAGGATATGACCAACTTTGCGCATAATTAACTTAAACCCTGGGATGCAATCAATCGTTCTTTCTATACAGTTTTTGCATCATTTAAATTACCATATATTCTTAGAAACAGATGGCCGGGAGACGATATCAGAACCAAATTAGTCGAATTACAGACTACTGTGTATCTACAATGGCACGCAGTAGTGAGTTGTACCAAAGGCGAAACAGTAGTTGCAATATTGACGGTAAGTACTATTATTTGTCAATGCGTTATGA
>CM067345.1:62374291-62421594 GCA_034190875.2 Urechis unicinctus
TGAACAATTAGAGTGAACTCACGACAACTAGCTGGCGTTTCCCCAATGACGAGTACGAATGAAAAGCTGATATTCTTGTCTGAGAAACTGCAAGAAAAACGCTAAATAGCGAGTATTCATGCACGACGAGGTGTTTTCCGCGGTGCTACCGACCATTGCAGCGGTGTGGCAGTATCTGCTGTAGTTAACAGATATTTCTATGAACAACGATACATGAACGATTTATTGGACATATCATTTGAAAACCCCATGCACGATTTTCAGAGCACTCATTTTTCAGCCCCAAGAGACTAAACAGCTCGGCGCTCTAACTTTTGCAATCTCTTGCAGACCTGAACCGTAACCACGTTTTGTGGCCTTTTTTGCATTATCTCAAATATAGTGTTTCTTGTAAAATGTTTTTATTATAAGAATGCAACTTCGATATCATAACCTCGCAGCATATCATCTCCTTATAAAAAAGGATTTCTTAATAATGTGAATTCTTGTTAACCCTACCTCGGCAGGTATACAACGAGCGAAGAGTTATATTTGTGAATGGATCAGGCAGAATGTACATTACATGTGACACGATGGAGGCCGCACGAGTTACCAGCCAAACCTGTGGACCAAGTATGAACATCAAAAGACTAATAGAATTGGTTGCGAAACACTTGCTGTCAGCAGCATCATTCATGACCTAGCAGTTATTGTTTCCATGCGTCAAGAATACGAGCAGTAATCACTTCCTATCATATGCTTCGAAGAGCCAGCGTTATAGATAGTCCTTGCGTTTAGATTAAGCACTCACTGAACTGAACTGAAAACGGAATAAAAAGCGAACAACCCATTACGAAAAGCATCAAATCAGATGAGTCAATTGATAATGTTATATTGAAATGAGACTCAGAGATGATACACATGGATAGCGAACCCGATAGCGTGATTGTAACGCCCACAAGCCACCAACGAGATTCATCTGGACATGATAGTAATTCATGGGGACCATTCTAGCTATCGAGACGATGAGCAGATGTTTTTGGTGGCTTTGGAAAGCGAAGGCAAGGGATTGATTACGCTGAATGAATACTATGTCAAAGTAACCATGGCGGAAATCGGCGTTTTATTTGTCTTCGGAAACTACAATATTTATAGGTTCTTCAGCTTTATTGTTCAATGCTCTCGTAAGTAACGTAGTATTCCTCCTCCTTTGCCATTTTGTAGCATCTTGCCTCTCGATCCTAAATATTCAGCTTCTTGAATTATCCCAGTTGGTCAGCTTTCAGTTGAAGAAACTACATCCGGTGATCTACAACTAGCCGCTTCTTGCAACATCCTACATACTGTCAAGCTCCTTACATACGATGCTCGGTGGACGACGATCACAATAGAGTATTACACTTTTAAATACAATATGACATTGGATGAACGCATCTCCATCGAATGGCCCACATCATATATTTTGTTTTATATAATCATCGACAGAATATGGGATAAGTACTAAAAATGGTGAGGAGTGCCATACTGCACATTTACTGACAATGGAAATGACGTAATTATCCTTATCGTTATTAGGACAGGAAGTGATTAATTTGATAGTAACTGTAATCAGCCTTTAACGGCGTATCTTCATCGCGTCTTGTCTTGCTCAGGCGTTAACATGTATTTACCTATTTAACAAGGTGGGTGCTCATTCAGCTAGACAAAGCGTATTCAGTGCTCCATTAACCTGGTGAAGTAGCTTGCAACTTGGTCCTGAAATAATGCGAGCGATCCTAGATCAGCCTATTGTCTTGTTTGATGATATTCAGCATTTGCGTTAAGTATTAAGGACCCAGACGCGAAGCCGTGTTTATAAAAAGGCAGTGAAATAACGTCCCGCCGTCTCCTCTATGTAGATTGTGGACATAATGAGAGGGACTGATGCATAAAGCCAGCTCATTGTCCATTTTAATCAGGAATGGCTGAACCATCTACAATAATATGACTATGCTACTCATATATAATATTTATAAATTTTGGGTGAATAGCATATTCGATAGACCGGAATGATATCAAGAGACACTACTTGATGAATCAGAAAAGACGTGAACAGAAATCTACAGCGCCTATATTCACTTTCACGCGGTCTGTATTTTCTCTGCTTGACTTTCTTTGTGGGTGCCGCATGTTGTCAACATGGATCAAACCCCACAGGTCTCATTGAAATGGTAAAGCAATTATTGACCACTTGGTATAGAGTCATGGCCCAAGCCAAACAGTGAGATAATCAGCATATGTTGTACAATGTGAACACTCAATCTAATTGCTTGTCATCAGGACCCCATATTACATGAACGGTTGCAGGTCATCTATAGCAACTCTTACTGCTAGGTTTATATTATCTTACTGACAGCTACCATTAATCCGGTCCTGCTTACGCGCTAATGGATAACGCGGCTTTGCCCTCAACATGAGATATTACTATAATGTTTAATGTTTCAATTTCGAGCAGCTGTATGGTCTTTTTATTTACGAGCCTAAACTATGGTTGACTTAATCCTTTAAATCCTCAAGATCCAAAAAAGAATCTGGTCAAATTTTCACTGAAATATGAAGAAGTCTGGGATAATTGTATATCATAATAAGTATGCTCATCAGTTAATATCGGATTACCGAATCCATGGAACAAATCTGTAAACTTTGTTTTTGACGCTGTAGTATTTACAGCCGCCTAGGCTTGTTGCTATATAATCATATCGTGGCATGAAACGACATAAATCTTAGATTCACTCAACAAACGTACATCAAAGCGCGAAAGATGTACGACTTTATTGGTCATTATGAGATTGTTTGTATAATTGCGATCAGAAATGACTATTATTGGCTTTATCTTATATTATGCTGCACAAATGTCCTATCATGAACATATACAAGCTCTTATTATGTGTGAACGCAAAAAACTGTTTATTTTTGGAATAACATGGCATCGATTAAACATAGCATGAAATGGATGTACGGTATAAGCATCGTTGATCCAGAAGGTCAGGGTTGTTTATTGATTTTCTTAATAGGATTTGGAACATGTTCGTATATCTGCCATTACACTGTAAATGGCTAGAATGCGGGCGAATTCAATCTTTTACTCGGGCAGGTGGTGTTCTAATTTATGACATAAACAGAAGCTGATCTTTGTTGGCGACAGTTTACTGCAAGGTGTTTTGCTTTCGGCCACGCAGCATGGAACAATGTGCATTAACATCCGTGTAAACGCTCCTGTCCTAGAACACATGTGAAGTGTGATATGCAATCTTACACTAGCAATGTTGTCGATTACAACATGATATGTTCGATGCTTCAGCTATGCGCTAAAAGTAGCACTCATGGGAAGCGATTTCAATCTTTGTTGGGTACAGATAACGGCAGGTATTCACAGCAAAGCATCGCAAGAAATTGCGTGTCTAAGCCAACACCTGTTATTCTCAATGACATCAAGCCTAGCAATTACAATATCTTTTGAACCTTGTAGTTGATACCTGTTAGTGAGACATCTGATTTTCATAGTACCGCCTTGGCACTAGTGGTTAAGTAATTTCTTAATGCATGGTACTGAATTACAATGTCGATATTGTTTATAAGTGGATATTTCACTGGGAAGAAAAGCATCCTTTCCTTGCATAACGCAGGGATTTTCGTTCTGAAATCAATGTAGACTGGTTATACTTGCTGCGTTATGAAATCGAAAAAAAAACCTGATTGCCATTCCAGTTTACCTCCACCTGCCATCAATAGAATACAGAGCCTGCGGGCACAGACCAAACATGTGTTCATCAAAGCTTTTAATCTTGTTCTTCTTTGTACAAAACGCACTTGAGCCTTAGACCAATAAGCCAAGTGACCGAGGACAAACTAAGCTGTGGCACCTTTATTTACAATTGTCGTTGTGCGGATATGTATCTAGATACTCCATGCAACGGCTGCTAGGGCTTGTTTGTTCAGCTTCCTAGTGAGTAGAACTCAAGACTTCTAACACATTCATACGCCTCGACTAAACACATGGCTAGTACCGAATGAAGAAACAATTGTTTATCCAATCACGTTGCGAGTCAATGCAGTAATTTACAGGCCAACATTGCTTTAGCTAGTTAGCTAAACTCTTTTAAACAACAACTTGATACGTATTTTAAGGATAAAGGTTTGAATCAATGTATTGACTCAATTTGATTAGTAATGAATTGTTGACGACCACGGGCAGGGCACCTATGAACGTAACGGTATTTTTGCTTGGGCCACCCTTAACATGTGCACATAAGCTAAACAACACCACCTGAACAGGAGTTAGTAGGTTCGAGCCCTTAACGATCTTCATACACCGGATGTTAAACTGATCAATTCAAAATTATATATTGACGTCGAAAGTATATTCGAACAGGAACTCCGTGAAGCAATAAGGAATTATATAAATACTATTGCTATGGTTTTTAAAAACAATCACATCATGATTTGTGCGTTTTGCACCAAACTGTTGAAACAAGGTCAATGTCGTTGTGATCGGAATCGCCAAGCTTGCATGTAAACAGCAATTTATCAAGTGATTGATTTGATGGCGGTAACTGTTCTTGCGATTTGTGACCAAAGCATCAGCGCTCTATAATAACAATCATATATTTTCCAAACCATTCAACATGACATAAATTAGAAGGGCGTGGTCCGAATCTGAAGGGTTGCTACTCAACGAGCCGCCACACCCAAGAAATTGCAATTCACAGAAACAAAACAAATAACATTAAAAGGAAAATTGCATGCAAGAAAAAACTCATGGCCAGAAATATCATGTGGGTAAAGCATAGTAAAGGTTGTGAAGTTGGATAGAAATATCATACATGTGGGATTTGTATTCCATTTTCTTGTATATAAGTTATCCTTGTTGAATAGAATGTACGGCCAGTGGGACGTGTATTGTAAGCTAGTAGACTGTTGTGGTGTTACTGGTTGCGATAAAGATGTTACTAAATAATGTGTTGAATTAAATCAAAATATGCAAAGTGATTGAATCTAGGAGCTGGAGAATAAGTTAATAAGTTATGATAAATGCGTGCTTTGTAAATATGATTAGAACTGCTTTCTTTCCACTCATTGAGCACTTGTTGTATATTTGATTCGTTAGTATTGCCCTAATAAGCAGAACATTCTGATTATTTAGAAAAAAAATTGTTGTTAGCCACTAAGTTACATCAGCCATTTAACTGAGCGAGTAGTGAGTAGTAGAGATACACGATAGGCACTTGCGATAATAACATAAGACGCAACCTCAGGGTGTAGGTCTGCGAAGATACATACCTTCAAATGTGGAGGGAGATGTGATGAGCTCGGGATGCAGAGTAAGACAAGATTTCCTCAATAACTATGGCAAGCTATAGTAACTCCGCTTTGGGCATTACGTAGCCTGGTGTCATCGGTTTAAGGGCCGTGAAGTAGGGATGTTGATCATGCAAAATTGTACTCAGCGCAATGATTCGTGTGCATAAAAATGCCCGGTCGTAGGTCCTCGTTACATGACGTGGGCGTCTTGGGAAACCATCCAGCCATAACCGGATTGAATTTTATACAGGCTGGTCGCTGATAGGGATCTTCAAAGCATACAAATAAGATGCACTAATATGATCAGGTGAGCAATTATTGATGAGTGGTTTTATTGCCGGCCATCCATTTGGATGAGTCGCTGGATCACAGCGACCTTGAGATTTGTGTGTCGCTCAGAAATGTTGGTCCGAAAATGAAGTAATGTACAATTACGAGGAGGTAGCATGGTGGATGCACTCATGGAAGAGTACAGTGATTGATGTGATTGATGCAATTGATTTAATGAATTTATGAAACTACCAAGTATGTGGCTTAACTTCAATCACGCATGCCTAACTGTTTTGTTCGCTATCATTGAACTAACTAATGTGATTGGACCCACTCAAGTTTCACACTATGATTTGGACTTCTTAAATTGTACTTAAAGATTTAGATTACTCAAATAATATGTGATGAGTACGACTCTTAAAGCTTCATTTAATGAAACCTACGTTTCGAGCCTCCACTACTCAAGCTCGACTTATAATTTTGAAATCTGATTCTGCAATGTTTGATTCAGGACTAATAAGTTCACTTTAGGCTTCGGGCTACTGATGCTTCACATGGTTTTATAGGTGACTCGACCTTAAGATGACTGAGCAAGCAAAGCAAGTACCAAGATTGCAGAGGATTTTATTTAAATAACCATTTTCTCATTTAATGGCTACAGGCAGTAAATAACGGGCCGCTATTGCGCATCAAAAAGTTTAATCTTGGGATTCCAGGATATTGTTGATTTAAGGCCGCGTTGGGAAGTCATGTCGACGAGAAAATGGGAACCACATTTATTGCACGTCAATCCCAACGATTGATGGTAATTTGTGGTAACGGGTTAAAATGCATCGTTATAACATCACTCTATCAGGTAATGAATATGGAGAAGTATTTTCATCAGGTTATACACTGCAGGCGAAGTGACGAGCAGTACTTACAGATGAGACCCTTACAAATGCACCACTCGCAATGAAATTTCCAACCACATGATGATTGCATTATTCATCACACCAAAGGACAAGTTCTATCAACAGCTAGAGATAATTCAACATATCTCCCGCTTATGCAAAACCAACCGTCCGAACGATTTGTATGAAAATCAAGCGATATTATTGTAAAGCGTTAGTAATTCCTTTCATTTGGTTGATGATAACGTCCCGAGCGTCGTGCGATTGCTTTGTCAATTGGCGAGCGAGGTTTCATTGTTTAATGACATTCTGACGTCATATATTGATAAGACCACTGAATCTCACTTGACTGTGTTCTAAGAAAGCAAGGGAATAGACCGCACTATCTATTAAATACCTTGCTCTGCCTTAATTGCTACTGTATGTATTCGTATACTGACTATATCAGCTTGATTGTAATGTACAACACGTTTCTTTATCTCAACAATAATGGCAGGACTTAATAATACAAGCGTTAATACAAGTAGCAATGGGATTTGGGTGAAGTAGGTACTGACGAGGTGAACGCATCATAGGGGAATCAAATACAGAAAGGTGACATGCGGCTGATACTGACGATGAGCCTGGAAGAGGAGAACCATATAGCCCACTCATACGTGGCTGATACTGACATTAAGTGCCAGACAGCTCGCAGTATCACCCAACTCTCTCGAGTGAAACTAGCCGAGGTATTGTGCTGCATATAAAAGCAGTAGTTTGTTTGCACATCGTAAACAACGTGAAGCGTTTTGTTCGATCTCAGGCGAGGTCATCGTGTAGTCATTATCGAGATATACGAACATCAAGCACTTAAACTTCACAACCCATTTTCTGTCGACATATCACTGAATGTCGCTTTATATGAGCACAACATGCGACCAGTGCTTTTTAAAGGAGGAAAGCGCAATAAGTTTACTCGTGAACAGTCGGCAAGCTGTCATTGCAAATAGACGGGCGTTTGAACGGCTCATGTATCATTTAATGAAATTATACGGGGCTTTACACGAGTTACAGGTTCTTTACCACGACCATAATATGAGGTTAACAGATGCCAAGGCAACCTTGCCTCAAATGCCTCTGATTTGGATGATCTCCTTTTATCATGTCATCCTCTTCACAGCAATTAACCTGGTATGGCTTTGTAACCAGGCAGGTTTAGTATAGGAGCAAGGATGAAAGCAACAGCGGACCGCAACCCTCATTTCGTAGAGCTCCATGCTAAGTACGTATGTGGCTTGATGTTGCCATACAACCGGTGGCATTCATCGCAGGACGCTATCGGGAATGCTTTATACAGCCTTGACATAACAAAACAACCTCCATGTGGTTTACATAATTTGCTATGTATACACGTATCAACCCTAACATAGAACCGCTTATTTTGCGTTGTTTTGTAAGCTGATATCTATTATCAGAACTGCTTATTGTGCATTGTTTTTACGTTGATATCTATTATAAAAAATTTGTTTTTCATTATTTTTTATTACATTGAATGTTTCTGAGTTATTTATGCATTTACGGTCAGAGAACACGAGTGGTACATCAGAGAAGTGGCAGATCACATCATCATAACTATCGTTATCATTGTCATCATAGTCATTATCCTCATCATTATGATCATTACAATCATTATCATCATGATCAGCATTATCATCATTATAATCATTATCATCATCATTATTTTCATTCGTATCATGAATCGATTGCCACACTGTGCGATTTACAACCAACTGCTACCAGGAAGCAGATGGTTCGTGATTTGTCGTTATATAATTCACCTTCAAAGTTTGTTGGGTGCCAGACGTGTGCAACGAGGTACATCAGGTGATTTGCATGCTAGCCAAATTAAAGATGATCATGCAACTAGAGGCATGCGGATTGCAATTGGAGCATTTTCGGTTGTATGATACTCCGGGATGCTTTACCTGTTTACTCAGATCAAGGCAATTGAGTTGTTTATGACGGCATGGTTACTTTAGTATTGTTTCTAGTGGCAGCCGGTTCTCTTGTCTCAGGACGGCACATTCAACATTGCTGCAGACGTGGGAGCATCAAAGACGATTCATTTAGCAGGCGATTTTGCGTACTTATCTGATACCTATATTGGTAACTTGCTTGTATTGTATCTCATGCTTTGAATCTTGGATAACCATAAAATCAATACTTTATCGATTTCACCGAGTTAAAAGAGCCTCCAAACTAAGGATGTGGAAATAAGTGGCGCAACCTTTAGCTTGATTACGCGTTTCAAATTCCAACTATTTCTGGCATCCGAATTTAAATCGGTTTTCAACTTTGTATGTTTAGTGGCGATTATTGATTGCCATATGTTGTGTTCTACGCCAACAAAGCTTTTGGACTCGCCAAAGGAGTAGTCGGCGTCCAACGTCCATGTTGTACAAGGCGAAACTGGCTGAAATGTGGTTGTACGTTCATTGTAACTAATTGTGAGGGAGTGCGTAGTGCAAAGGTCTGTACAATGCTATTGATCATTTGCCTCCATACTGTCTATATACTGCCTTCATCAGCAAATCACATTGCTATGCAACAAATCGAATATGCAAACTTTCATTAACCAAACCCACACTGTTCATGACAGGGGTAATTAAACTGTCACTTAAGTATAATTAGCTAAAACTGCTGTTCCTTGCCTTTCTCAATCTGCTTAGTACCACAACCAACAATTTCCTTCATGCACTCGGTCACACAGTTCCATAATGTCTGCCATCCGGGGCAATAGCCATGCTTTGTCGTCAAAATTTCAGCCGCATGATATATGATAACACTTCACAGTAACGCTTTGTCTCTGAGTAAAGATACCGCCCAGTGCTGATATACACAGCGCCTCCCTCCCAGTAACCATCGACGCGTTCTTCATCTCATCCATCAGTCTATTGATGCCACTATGATCTACTCATTTGCCCAAGCGTTGAATTGCACCAGTTGCTTATATAGTATTTGCCAACTCATGGTGCCTATCGTTTATATTGTTCATTGTATGCCGTACAAATGGACCGAGCATACAAAATGGGAGCTATAATGATAACGGACAGACTCGATCAATAGTCTGAGATTGGTTCGGGTTCATACCTCAACCCACACCTGTCTGTCGCCAGGATTTGAATGAACACACGATGTACAACACACTAGTTCTAGCAATCGATCAATTGAACATATCAATGTACAGAACACCAAATACCGGCATTATAACCGTCAAATACATCCAACCGGAAGCGTTGAGGTCGACGTGTTCGTGTAGATATGGGTTGTGAAATTCTACTTCCATTGATAATGAATGATCTACAACACAAGTCTTAATTCAATGAAGGCAGATGGTTATCTGTAGCCCAACATTCTAAATCTGCAGTATTGGCTGAATATTTTACCAGACACAATCATTTTTTGGGTATATACAACTTATTGCTTTCGACTAGGCGGGCATGTTGTTTGCTGATGCGTGGATAATCGATCTGCTGAGCATGTAACTTATTTGTACATACATTGTTCTGCAGGATACAAGAATATGTTGTGGACAATAAACCCTCGTTCTTGACTGATGTACCAGTGATGGTATTGTACATAGCAAATGGCAACTGGAAGCACCTTGAAGCACCTTCAAGATTTCTTTTTTTTATGTAGCATTCTGTGTCGGATAATTGGCTCAATATTGATTATCACATTAGAGAACACATGGATAAGACGATATATATTTGTTCGTCTTAATAATCTTTCGATCTGATGTCAGATTCGGAATTTACAAATTAGGTGCCCTGCCAGATCAGCACCTATTTCAAACTCTTGCAATACCAGACAAAGCAAATCAGCACGTAAGCAATGCAAGCAGCGCGCGGATTAATAAACATTTAACAATCACATTGCTACAAATATTAAAATCAATTATCATAGAATAAGTATTGTAAAGTTCGCAACAATTTTCGAAGCTATTTCCCTACAACGTGATTTTGGTAGTATTCTGGCCTTCGATATTACAGCTATATATATATATATATATATATATATGGTATTCTTGCATCATCATCCGTCGATCCTTCATCGGATATGTATCTGTGATTAAGTATAAAGGTGTGATACAATCGTACTGGAATGATTCAGCAACAGGCTCTGCACTATAGATATCTAGTCAGCATGCTATGGATACGAACGCTAGAGTTGCATTTTGAATGCACTGTATGTATTGCGCGGAAAGATGTAAAAATGCAGGTATGACTTGCGTTAATTTTGTTCCACTTTTATGAGTTATAGGAGTGTATATATGTGAACATAGGAAGTGATACCTAAAGCAAAAGCCCTCATTCAAATCAGGCAGGAGGTTGTATGGGTTCATCTACAGTCTGGAGTCTATATTATAAACAGTCCTTTCATTTTTATATTCTTAGTGCCGATTATCAAAAGTTTGGGAACGAAAACATGCTGTGTGTATTCTTAATTAACTGGGAAAGTAAACTATTTAAGGACTTATAATCAGCTTTTCAATTATTAACTTGTTTCGGTTAAACTGCTATATCTGCTGAAAATGTTAAAGACCTGTGGGTTGACATAAATACAATTGACGGTGACGAACTCCGATTTTTATTCGCGAACCATGAGACTCTGCGACCGATGCTCTGCTTGCATTTTACCTCCCTTAGAGTAAGGATGCTGGAGAAGAAAATTTAAATTTTTAATCAATACTAAACTCAAGTATGAATACATTCAATTTCTTTTCTCCTTTAATACACATGTGTCATTTGTTAGATTACAAATTCGTCATTGATCACGCTGACCTGTCACAGGAGGTTTCAAATCGTCAAGGCAAATATGATATACAAAATATGATGAGGTAGGCCGGGTTGTGTTCTGAGATCAATATCAGATTATCGTAACAAAAGCTTGTCCCATCATCCTTATCATATACATGTAGCAACATTACATGAAACCTCCCCTGTGCTCATTACCGAAAAATGACAAGTATCATTAAATATCAGTTTTCGTCCTCTGACACTACCACTGGGATGAAATACTGAATCATATTGATCAACAAGGTTAGAGAAAAATATTCCAATCTCCGGGAGATGGCCATGTTGCTCTTCGTTATACAAATGTCTTGTTCAAACAACCACTCAGTGGTTGAAGTCATTGATCTAAACCACTAAATGCCAAGATTAGTCGAATGGCGGCGGTTAATGAGGGAGTTTTACCACATGCAGCAGCGGAGCAGCTGGAATCGTCTTCAATATTGTGGACTTTTTCATCTTCTCATAATTGTTATAGACTGAGCTTATGACTTGGTAGAATAAGTTCATGCCGGTTCCACGTGATCAAGGTATTTCTGCATGCTGCAGCTAGCGTCCTCGTCATGCATAACCGAAAATACTCCGAGACTTGTTTTCGAAGAACAGATATTCGATTATGTTCGTCTGCACACTGATGTAAGTAGTAACGCGAGTTTGACAAGATTATTCATTCTATTTACTGCCAATTTTTATATAAGCCTGTTGTGTTTTGCCTGCAATAAAGTAAGCTGTTTGTGTACCGCCCATCATCGAGGAGCCTACTTGGTACTGCAATCATCGTCAAACCAGCTGGCCAATGCTCAATACGAATGCGTCCACACATGCAAATTAAATGCTCCATGCAAGCCATTTCCTATGCTGCTACGCATACTTTACTTTATGGCAAGTGATTGAGCAGGACCCTATTGCCATCCACCATATCAAGTGGATCGCAACATAGAGGATAAGTCCTCATATACATTGTTAAAATTCGTTGTTGCTAAATATTAAGATAATAACATATTCAACATAATAAAATGCATATCACCACAGTTGCAATGAACTGAGAATAATTTACAGTCAGTACCTGGTTTCATTATGGGGTCTCTAAATCACCCTTCTTATCTTATAGCTAACTACGCGATAAGTGTTACACATTCAAATAGTAGCTCCAAAGCTTCCCCCGACACCCCTTTGACTGACTCCATTCCTAAATTGAACCCTTGTTATCTTTTCACACCCACGGGGATGCCTCTCTATCACAACCAGCACATAGTAAATCACGCAATCATCGTACATTCATGCTTTAACGGCTGATCATGGTAAACAAACTTAATGATGCTAATATTTAACTTTGATGGAGAAATTGGGTTATCTACTGTATAAGTAAATGTTACAGTCTCCGCCACATAAATACACCACAAATTATTCCAGCTTCCTCCTCTCGTAGTTTATGAGACAGCACAGAGCAGTCAAACGATGAGTAACTTGATTAGTTTTCCGTGAACGACCAGTGGATGGATCTTTTATTGTCCTGCAGAATTCATCATGCTAGGTAAAAGCATCCTAGGTAGCCTATGGATACATCATAACATAATTTATCTGCGCCATGAAATTTCCTTATTCCTAAAATTATTCTTAGTATTGAATATAATCCATTTTGGAGAGATATAAATGAAATGCAACTTCTTAGAAATTAACAGGATTCATTCCGTTGCTGTTTAGTGAAGGAGCATCACTGGGGTATCATAAGATGCAAATTGTAATTAACCACGCATAGATGTATATCATCCACCGATTTTGTCGCAAAACATATTTGTTTGCACAATAATTTTTTTGTAGGATGTTCTGCTGTGATACGCTCAGAGAGCTACCCCAGAAGCGACTTCGGCCATTGTCGTTTTTGAGCAATAACTACCGCTCTCATGAGTAACATCATTAACGGGTCACAAGATATAACAGGGTAGAAATCCCGTATGGTGCCATGCTTGTACTTCAACAGGTACGACGCAGACAAGACAATTGTGCGATTCAACGCGTACACAGTGGCTAACTGAGCTGTAAAATCTTAGTATGGTCTAACTACCACAAATAGGTGAATATTTATCAAATGAACGTGCTTCTACAATTCACGAGGAATTTATGTTACGTTTAGATAATCCATCACATAATCAAAATTTGCGTTGACTTTGGTAATGCATACTTAAGCCATCTGCAGCAAACTCGGAGTAACCAGTCAACGACCAGAGAATATGACACCAATCACGACTTTGATAAAAACTGCTTTGATGTAAAACGACGGAGTGATATACTGTTTTCAGAATCCTCAATGCTCCACCGACGGCAGAAGCCAGAGCTATTGAGATCAGTCAACATCTAGGCGGCTAGGACATGTGTATTTATTAAAATATAAATGGTATACTCCTATCACCAGCATATACTAATATACTTACTTGACGCTGTAGCTGCTGCAATGCCTCTGCCACAATAATTCTCCACTAATTTGCCACTGCATGTCATTGTATCATAACAAAGATTACAGGCCTCCTGTTATTTACTTACCTGTATAACACAGGCAACGCGTTTCAAACATCAACAGCACATATATTACTTTCCGACGTTAATCCTGACAGAAATGGAAAAATACGTTAACTAATCCCAGTCGGAGTTGTCCACAAAGGATATTTATCACATGTCGCCATACAGGTAAGCTTCCACTTGCAACACCCAGCTATCCATAGAACATCAGATGACTATTGGGTAACAACCTAAACACATACAGGCTTTGAGGTTGTTGTGAAATTGGCCTATACAATACTTCACGTACAATTTGATAAATATCGGCTCCATTATAAGCTAGTTTATACATAATAGTCTCAGGATGTTTAGAAAGACATTTCCGGGAACGTTCCTTACATGATAAGCCCAGAATGAATTTGAATTATCACGAATCATAAGACATACGAGCAACTTGACTGGCTGAATTTCTCCAATCCATCAATACAAATACCACGCCCATTTGGATGTGTAGATTAGAGTGAAGTCTGAATTTAAACTTATCAGAGTCTGGCATCTACTGTCCTATTCTTTCACTTGCGTCTGATTTCAGTTATGGGGGAGCTATTTGGTATAAAGCACATTAACAGTTAAGCTGGCGCCGGCGTGATCCATGCCTGATACCGAGCAGCTATTTGATCGGCGCACTTTATGTTCATGTGCCCCCAGACACAAAGTGCTTCTGATATCATTGATCACTCTAACTTGTAATACATGCATTAGCTTTTTCTATGATCAAACGGTTAGAATATGTAAGTGGAAGTTTGCGGCTTCCGAAATAATCAATATTTGATATACGTTTGATAAATAAATAAGCAGACTAATTCCTGGGCTCAAAATCGTTATTTGTCGTAACATCTGATTCGTTGGCGCGTTTGACATTGAACATGAAGGTTACTTGAGATGACGTGGAAGCTGTATACACTATTATTAAGACAACGGGACACGCTGAATGCAGTATACAATGTACTCCAACATCGGGACTTAGGGTGGAGACTGTAAACATTAGCACACAGTATGAGTGTTGATTACCTTGTAATCAGAAACCATAACACCATTCAGATGCATTACACACAGCAATAAAGTATTAGGACATAAAGTGGATGTTATATACATGCTCTGTGGATACTGTATGCACAGTACTCGGACATCAGAATGCGCTGTTGAATACTGCATACACTGTAAAACGACATACGGTCATAATGTGGATATTTGACGAGTTCACAGTGGATCATTACAGAAAACTTACCAAGCTGGCAACCCGTCCCATATTACCTCTACATAAGAGATGGCCACATAAGTTACTGAAAAGGACTGTACGCCATTTGCATTTATTCTGAAGGCACACTCTGCTAACTATTAGCATCACTTAGCATAACCGGTCATTCTATGGTCCTGGCAGTTGTGTACAATTGTGTTATTACGTAAACAGTTGTGACGATTGTATTGCCATCTGGTAAATACATACGTCGTATGATGTTCCTGTGACGACAGTTCTGCCTATTCCAAAGAACCATTAATATAATCTCACCAATTATCGACGCTCACTCCTGTCACACAATGAATACGTAGGATACTAGGACCGATCAGTATCATCCCTGTTTCCTTTTGGCGATGTATGCTGTGTAATAGAAGTCGGGGGTATTCAGTTGTGAAGATTTACTGCTGCATGCGTCCATTTCCTCCTCTAAAAACATCTTCAAAGAGCCTGATATTAACATAGTCAGCAGCCATAGGTAATGTGAATATATCGTCCGAACATAACTGACGTACATACGCAGCAAAAAGCATCGTTACCAACTTACCGGGGTGCGAGGGTCCCAGGGGCTAATTTGATGGCCTTGCTATTTAGAGGTATACATGTCGTAATGCTCAGCGCTATGTCTCTACATGGATAGTGTGCGCTTTCATAGCAAAGTTTATATGAGTCATGCGATACAATATTGAATACAGGCCTCGTCAAGCTAAGTATTAACTAAGCCAAATGGTGTCATGAATACGATCAACCTTAAACCTAAGCATTCAAACCTATACAGCGAGAATAAGCCAAGGTGTTTTCATCTTTTACACAAATTATTGTTCATCTTCGTTAGACCAAACACTATAATCATCAATGATTGGCAGACAATAGCTCTATGTATCTACATGGATACTATGTACTATATGTCATGTGAAACAATAGGCTATAACAAAGCACCTGGTGGATATAATAAGGGTTATGCCAATAGAGATGGCGATGCATGTTATATGATAAAAGCCGACATAGCACTTGGTGAATATGGTACGGTAACGGTAAACAGAACACCCGGCATGTGTACAAAACTAAAGGCAAACACAGTACGCAGAAACAGAACCTTGAATTATGTACAACAGTAAAGGCAAATTAAGCACCTGGTACATATACACAAATTAAGGCATTTTAAGCACCCAGTGAAGGACAAACAAACAGGTTAAGGCAAACAAAGCACCTGGTGCATATACAACGGTAAAGGCGCCCATATCACCCGGTGAATGTACAATGGTCAAGCCAAATAAAACAACCGGTGAATGTAGTCAGGGTAATGCGAACAAAGCAGCGGGTGCATGTAAAACGTGTGATCACTTTATGTTGAGAGATTGTGGACAAATGAATGAGGCACTTCACCAGAAATACGTTACAGGACGAGTCACTTTACCAGAGTGTACATTATTCAGGAAGAACCAGACGCTCACCCTAGTTTGAAGCAATATACGCTCAATATTTGATGCTCGTAGCCTGTAGATATGAACGAAATGTCTATGTAAAATAATCCCGGAGCTCGCTTGTCCCTTATTAAATACCTATGTTGAAGTTGTAAACCTGAAGAACTCCACGCCTGTTGACAAACGTAGGTAACATTTTAGAATCGATGCTCCAAATGACTAAGCCAGCAATTTGGCATCAACCGTCGCGAATAGCATACACGAACTGAATTTCAAACTGAACGCATAATAAGAAGATTCCATCCTAACGAGTTGCGTTAGGTGGTAAATGAGGGGCTGAAAATCCCATTCTCTTGAAATCCAATCAAAGTTTCTAATCACTTCAGGGTCGCGGTTGCCTGGAACCAATCTTTGATATATGTGCCACTTGGTCTATTATAATCTAGGATCATCACAATGATGCAGGAAATAATGTAATAGATCCGTTTTAACGGACCATCGGGTCTCAAATCTTCCCTGGTCGTACAAGGTATTAATGAGTATTATCAAACGGAAAATTCCAGTTGACGAGTTGCACGTTTTCAGATGTAAATTGGTCCTCGTTACATGTTTAATTATCTATTTGTGGATGATATAGGTAGAGCAGCATTTATTCGTTCGTTTCGCTCTAATCAAGCACTGCTTTGAATTAACGCATTTTCACAAATAAGATTCGAATGTCTTGGAATGTTTAGCAAAACAACGTGTAAATTATGTCCAAGCCATAAAGCCACTGTGAATATATCACATGACTGTTGAATCCACTACTGCTTGGGGGTAGAACAATGACAGAGAAATAAGATAAGCCATTTAGCGCATACAAATTCACATGATAGGATTTAGGGGATTTTCAAGAGTGCGTCACTAACAATGAACTTATTATGAATGTATCGGACGCATGTATGCCGTTGTCATTTCTCTGTTGAGCCTTCTTCATTTCGGAGGATACATGCTACCGTCTGCCCCATAAGATGTGATAGGCACAAATGGGTCGTAATAAAGTTTAAAGACATACTTCCTTTTATTGTTAGTGCTCAAACAAGTAGCCAATCAGATTGGAATTATTTGCTTCAAAAGATAAATGCTTTATCAAATCTCCAGTGGCTGGGGCTTCATCGTCCTGGTAATTGAGGCGGCATAGGGCGGCCGTAAAAAGGCGGACTCAATTCATTCAGTGCCAACACACTCTCTTGAAAATAGTGGCTTGGGTCTAATATCCAACGCGGGGACTCCATTGCATCAGTTGACATTTGAAACTCTATTGTGCACTATATTACCATTCTTACAACCGTGATCAGATTCATTCATTGCTTACTCGAGTGAATCAATCGACGGCTTTGTTGCCACAACGACCGGAAAACACCTCAAGTGGAAGATAGTCTTTTGTGCAGTGTCGTGTTATCATGAAGTTCGCAAGAAACCAGCCAAGTAACTAGTAAACCAGTTGCCCAATTTCATTTGGTTTTCGGAGTCTTCGGCATTACATTCTGGAAGTGTGATGTGCGTATGGTTATGAGAAGTAAGAACCCCATCGAGTCTCAAGCACACCGAAGATCATGGTCGGCGCGGCATTTGCAAAGGTGATGATGCGGAGTATCTATACAAACTATGTTTTGTCACAGAACGCCTCCTCCAGAAATAGGTATGGTGCTGCGTGATTTGCCTTACTTATAACATCTCAGTCATGGTCTCGTATATTTGGCATTACTATTTGGTCCAAAACACTCTAAATAAGAGCAAGTTTTGTGAGCCACATTAGATCAAGTATCATAGGTTGTGAATGAGAACATCCCTTTAAAAGCAAGCGGAAGACACTACACTTAAGCTGTTCGCATAGAATCCTTGTATCAGCCTGTATGTAATGCATATCATGTCCAATGCGCACAGAGTATGGTATTTGCGTCAGAGAATTTGCAGAAGACCTAATATTTAAGCGTCTGTACCCCTACAGAAGCATATCTGCTCTGCTTCACCAGCGTTACGGTATTCCAATGAGCCTAAAGTCAATATTGATATTCCGGTGACTATCCGCAGCGGGGTTATTGGCTCTCGCTTATTGTCATTGCAAAACGAGGAGTATCTGTGAACTTCTCATTAGAATAGGGGCTAATAACCAAATATCGTGCTGTAAAGTATGGTGTCTAAAAGTTGCATCGTACTTGTGATTACCATGCATGATACTACGCCATCAACAGCCTCGGACTACGCGAAGATGTTTGATCCTAGTCACAAACTATGACCTTATTCAAGTACCATGAACCATTATGAGTTCGGTACTTTGGCCTAAGTTGTCAGGCGAATGATTAACAGTGTGCAGCTTAATGTCTCGGGAAATGCACCTGGGTAGCAGAGTTTTCGATACGCAGTATCAAATCGCTAAATGCACGTAAATCGTCATCGATGGCTAAACATATCATTCTATTTATAACTAGGCAGTCAATGGTGTACTGTGGAGGAATACAACCTTAATCGCGCCTTTGTTATCTGATGAGTTTATGATCATATGACAACATCGCGCTGGTATGCATCGATAACCACGTTCTTTGACTATGCCATTCGTTGAGGCATTTAAATCGTAAACTAGGGTGCCTTCCCTGGTGTCCTACTGGCAGTCTGGAGGATGTGAAGCGAATGATGGGAATGCCTCTTCACGCAAATGTTGACCTTACAGAGCCATAAATTCAGAATCCAACATGGACAGCTAACCTCTCAATATCTTGATGTGTGAAGAGGCGTGTACGTAAAAGAATCATTACATATAGATGTAACATTAATTTGATGTTTCAGTCTTCTCTAGTGACATCCGGTTCCTGTTCGCCTGGACAAGTTGATGAAGTGCTCGTAAGCTAGCAAATAATTATATATGTTTTAGGGTGGGATATATCCACCTGTTTTCTTTCTAGTTACATGGCTCGTTCCACGAACGTGCTATGGCCTCATGGTTCTACAATCATTTTCATAACAGGATATGACCAACTTTGCGCATAATTAACTTAAACCCTGGGATGCAATCAATCGTTCTTTCTATACAGTTTTTGCATCATTTAAATTACCATATATTCTTAGAAACAGATGGCTGGGAGACGATATCAGAACCAAATTAGTCGAATTACAGACTACTGTGTATCTACAATGGCACGCAGTAGTGAGTTGTACCAAAGGCGAAACAGTAGTTGCAATATTGACGGTAAGTACTATTATTTGTCAATGCTGGTGTGTGACGATTATTCGTCCATGGTTTATTTGTCATCGTAGCCTGATAGAAGGAGCGCTACAACCAACCGGAATATATATGTACACATTAGGTACGAACCTATAACCATCGACCATTGACAGTTTATAGCTCATGCAATAAACTGTACGCTCACAATATTCCGGGGTAAACTGATTTCAATAACCCTCTTCATGTTGAGGAAATTAAGGCCAATTGTAATGGTAATAACGGGCTTGATTGCGACTATTAACACCGAGGTGATATCGCGTCAGTGATGGATGAGGAAGATTTGGATGCTCGGACTACTCCCCTTAATTGTCTAGGCCCACTCGATATGACCGAGCTGCGAAACCAACGCAACTGATTGCATAGCTCCTCTACATTGTGGATAATTCATAGAGCACCAACACATATGCAGGTTATGTTTCCGTTAACATATTGTCTGCATCTTCATACCAAATGTTGATCTTACCGATCAACGACAGCTTCAGATTCCATCATAGACATCTGACCTCTCAATTCATAAGTGTGATGAGGCGTGTACAGAATCATTACATAAAGAGTTTACATTAATTTGATATTCCAGTATCCTCTAGTGACATCCGGTTCCTGTTTCTCTGGACGAACTGATGATGTGTTCATAAGTCAGCAACTGAGTACATGTATTTTAGGGTAGGATATATCCACCTGTTTCCTCTCTAGTTATTGGGCTCGTTCAACAAAGGTGCTATGGCCTCGCGGTTCTTGCGTGATTTTCATAACAAGATATGATCAACTTCGCGCATAATTAACTTGAACCCTAGGATCAAATCAATTGTTCTTTCAAAACAAGTTTTGCATCACTTAGATGACTATAAATACTTAGACACAGAGAGCCGGGCGACGACATCGGAAGCAAATTCTTCGACTTAGAGACTACTGAGTAACTACAATGGCACGCAGTAGTGAGTTGTAACAATGGTGCAATAGTGTTTGCAATATAGTGGGTAAGTACTATTATTTGTCAATGCGTTATGAAGCTGGTGTGTGACAATTATTCGTCCATGGTTTATTTGTCATCGTAGCCTAATAGAAGGAGCGCTACAACCAACCAGAATATATATGTACACATTAGATACGAACCTGTAACTTTTGACCATTGACTCGGCATTTACGCAATCATTGATTGCGGAGCACTACTCAGGCCAAAGCCTACGCCAGCACAATATATATGTAGAAGTTGAGACGTGATTGAATTGGCTGCTACAATCGCTGTGCATTGCAAACAATGTTGGTTAAGTACCTGATTGCATTACTGTGATAACTTCAATGATTAGATTCCAATTATAGATGTATCCATTGTCTTTCAGGGACTACAATATCCGTCGTTTGTATGTCAATCATACTTGGTGCGCTTCTCCAGATCATCCCAGTCAGATCTCATTCCTTATTTGAACCCTGCTAGTATCTGCAACTACATTTTAACGCGTGTCACATGCAGCTTTTTTCTACGACATATCGTTATAATCTCTTGCTGTTAGGATTGAAACGTATACCCTATCTGATAAACCATGTTTGCTCAATTAGCTTGATTAGTGTTTAGAGATGACACGAGTTAGAACATCCAATTTAGTCTTGTTCATATATTGTGCAAATTTATAGCTCATGCAATAAACTGTTCAAGAAATCGCGGGGTAAACTGATGTTAATAACCCTCTTCACGTTGAGGAAATTAGGGCCAATGCAAATGTAATATGGTTTTTTATCGCCACTTTCAACAACGAGGTGATATCGCGACATGATGGATGTGGAGTATTTGGATGCTCGGACTACTCCCCTTAATTGTCTATATCCACTCGATAAGACAGAGCTGCGAAACCCACGCAACTGTTTTCATCCCCGTTCAGAGATATGACCGAATAGCCAGACCGGTTCTTACACCTTTGCATCGAACCCACAAGATGTGAGTTGAAAGGCGACACAGTTGACCATTACGTCACGGAAACTGGCTGGTAGTGTTAGAGGTTAAAAGTACGGTCGTTCCACATCAAAACGATATACTTTGTATGTGGTGAACAAAACAGTCTAGAACCTATGTAATAGAAAGCTTTGCGGTCCCTTGGTATCGGGAATTTGACAATTTATCGAGTTAAGCACCAACACCTGCGACGGTAATGGTATCAATAAACCCACGAGCACAAATGAAAATAAATCACTCAGATAAGGTGTCATATGGTACACATCCAGGTTGAGAATAAATCCCCTTTAGCTCAGTCATTATATGGTACACACAAGTAGAGAATAAAACACTAAGATAAGGCGGTGCTCACAGATATTCATAAGCCACATCTCACTTTTAGGAAACGCATATTGACTATGCTAGCTACATGCAAATAATGTTCCACCTATATGTTAACTATATACCCAAGAGGACATATTTTCTGCGTTCAACTAACCTGTATCATATAATCAATCTGGGATGGTAAGTTACAGTGCTTATCAGGAGATAATCAAACCTCGACGAGAAGTGATCGTCCTTCTCTGTGTGGCTCTATGAGGATGTCGCGTTACTCCGTGCTCCCAGAGAATAGCAAGCACATTCAAATCAATATTTCTACCAGAGATGAGACGCATTATTCTATACAGGGGGTGGTAATTAACATGCATCGCGTGAACGATCATTAACTATGATACATATAGTTAGGAGGGAGGCGCAAGATTTTCTGCAAGCACGGATAATGACATGCACCCTCAGTCAAAGGATGGATTCAGATTTGTGACTTCATGCTTAAGATCAACAAAAATCTTGTCTAACCGTGAATTCTACACTTCATTCAGAAGGTTAAATAGCGGCTAAAAAGCTTTTCGCTGGTATCGAGCTTGATTAAGATAAAATATGATCGACATCAAATTCGGGAATGATTATGATAAATGTATTCATGCAAGTTTGGTCTACATAAACAATACATAGCAGTGGCATACTAAGCCGGAATAATGCCATTTTATTCGATGCTCACCTACAGCCGCTGCGTGATTATCATTCGCAGCGTTGCTGCTGCACTTACTGGGCATAATCCAATGATGGACGTTTGTTAGGAAGATTTATTGTGTAATATAATGCCACTTGAGAAGGCTTTATGGAATAAGGACATGGTTGGTGATGAGCAGTCAAAGTATGGACATAGCATTTCCCATCTGCAACCAATCAGTGCTTCTTATAGCCCCTCGTAGCTTTCTACAGATATCTTTTGTTCACATGCTCAATGATTGAATATTGGAACCATCCTGCAATTTCGTTTGCCCTTCAAAATTCCCTATCATGTTACTTGTGAAGCTGCTGTTAATTATTCGCTTTCAAGACGATGAAGCGCTTTGACTGAAACGAAAACGGTTGGATCAAACTGAATAAGCTTTCACTCAAGAAAGACAGCGAAGCATAGCGATACATTGCCAAATAGTGTGAAACATAACGATTCCGTGACATTCAGCCATAAAAAGACAAAAACCAGTCAGAAAGCGACATTGGTGGATAAAGGACAAGCATGGGGGTAGCATTAATAGATAATGGACAACCAGGGGGCGGAATTAATGGATAATGGACAGCCAAGGGCGGCATTGGTGAGTAATAGACAACCAGGGGTGGCATTAGTGTATAATGGACGACTAGAAAGCGGCCTTAGTGGATAAAGGACGATCAGGGGGCGGCATTAGTAGATAAAGAACAACCAGGGGCGGCATTAGTGGATAATGGCCAGCCAGGGGGCGATATTAGCGGATAAAGGACGATCCGGTAGCTTCAAAACATGGATTTTTGCATTTTCATTTTACTAGGTTTATGGAATGCATGCTATAGCTAATAACGGTGGTTTATAGTTTTATTCATCGTGGAAACGCTTATATCCGACACAGATGGCCTATTTAGGATATTTTAAGATTAACATTTTCATTAAAAAAGCCACGGATGATTCCATTGGTTTTGTGCAAGATCAAACATTAACGGTTATTAACCACTGTTACACAAAGACGCCGAACACATCTCATATAAAGTAATAGCAATATCTACGGTTCATTTGATTGGCGTTTGGAAGTGGGTTTTGCACGACGATCTAGAAGCTGATGTTTTCACCTCAAGCAAAATCTCAAACAAATTGTTAGGGGTCAATTGACCGCTCGATCGTACAAAGATAGAGTCTATAGATAGCGCACTGCCATATTACTGTCGAAGGGAACATATGTTCGTCTAATTTGCTTTGATGCGATATTTGACTATTAAACCCGTTCTCAAATTGTAATAAATTAAACGACGTCGTTTGAAAGAATTCGTAACTAAAATTTGCTCCATATATCCTCTGCCGATAGAAGAAATATTCATTTCAATTATTATAACGTCAACATAATGGCCGTGTTCCACTATCAATATGTTTTTGCATGTTATCACTGATTATCACAGTAAATATACAGTATTGTTTCTAATGACGCCAGCTATCTTTTCCACTTCTAAGTGGAGAGTAGGCCACGGCAATGGTCGACCAGCAGTTAACAACAAATCTGTTTATAAAAGTAAAACGAACATTGCTTTTTGTATACCCTCCATATAAGCACTTTAGGGCTTTTATGTGAAAATTACCTCCCGGCACAAAGATTAAAGCTATTGAGTCACAAACATTACCGCCTTTTTCGTATGAATGTCAATCAAAATGTGGTTGCTTGATTTGACTTTTACAGGCTAGCCGATTATGGGTAGCCCAAGCCATTAAGTAAATAAATAGAGCGATATGTGTGGGATGTTTTTCTGTTTAGGCATAAAAATCCTATACTGATTTAGTGCGAATATCCCGTGTAGCGCTCTTAGATTGAATGTACTACCGCATAGCGAAAGACCAAAGTGTGTACAAATGTACCCTAGTATCGGCTCTAAGCTGTATATACGATTGAGAAATGTGGTTAGAGCTGTGTTCCAATATAGGCTATTTTTGTATCAAGTTCCTTGATAGACACACATCACCTGAGTCATAAAGCACGAACTGAGCACTGCACTGATACCGATAGGCGTTATATAATCCGAGTAACGGTCAATGTGATAGAGAATTGTCTATGGTTTGACGTTCGCGATATTGCACTGTATCTGTTGCGAAAGTTCTTCTACTCATCGCCTTTGTTGTAACCACAAGAGACAACTATCATATACGAGTTCAATTTCGGTTTATTTCATCACAGTTATGGCATAGGCACACTCAAGATTGATGAACGAGGTTGCAATCACATCGAACGGCTAAAACGATGCCCATTTATTTCCTAATGCTGTTTAGCCCTGCACTGCACTAGCTAACCCTACCTGATTGTTTTTTCTTTTCTTTTGGAGGGTTGATTGAAGAATAACTTGACAAAGTGCTGCGGTATAATCCGGGCAAATAATGATTGAAAGCACAGATGTTTCCACTAGATTAGCATTTAAAAGCCTTATATATGGTAGTCGTTTTGTGGCTTCGTTAAAACGGCGACACTATGTGCCAAAAATAATATAAAGACAAGACAGCTGCTCACCATTATAACGTGCCCCAAATGTTATGGCCGATGACCAACTCGATTGCATTTATATCTTGAGAACGGCTATGGCGCCCTAGACGAAGTAATGCCTCCTAACATGTTTAACTCAATCAGCAGGAACGCTCCTCTTCACTTTTCTTTCTGTTTTTTTCTTACCCCGATGCAAGGGCCCGGTTGGCAATTTGGATGGCCTGAGTATATACAGGTATACATGTCGTACCGCTAAGCTTTAGGTCTCGATCCGGATTGTATGCGCATTTACAGCATTGTTTTTATGTTTGATGCGACGCAATATTAAATACAGGCAGCTTAAATATCTTGCATCGTCAAGCAATGCAATAACCAAATGGTGTCAAGTATAAGATATACCATATACTTAAGCATTAAAAACTATAAAGCGAGATTGGCCAAGGTAAGTTCATCACATACACTAAGTATTTACATCAATAATTGTGTACGTTGAACGTAAATACGATGATAAGCGCATGTGGTGAGCGTAAAGACAAACAGAGCCACATATTACTTTCTTCCTGCAATAAGTGACAAAGTACGGGGAAGGTAATGGCTGATTTTAGATGCATGATGTGTTATCCTCTCTCTCTCTCTCTCTCTCTCTCTCTCTCTCTCTCTCTCTCTCTCTCTCTCTCTCTCTCTCTCTCTCTCTCTCCCTCTCTCTCTCTCTCTCTCTCTCTCTCTCTATCTCTCTCTCTCTCTCTCTCTCTATCTCTCTCTCTCTCTTTCTCTCTCTCTCCCTCTCTCTCTCTCTCGAAATATCTCTCTCTGTATCTCGATCTAATTCTCTCCTCTCTCTCTCTCTCTCGTTTCTCTCACGTCATTGTACTTGGTAAAATGGCTTGATGCTTTCTCTCTCTGCCTGAATCCTCTCTCTCTCTCTCTTCTCCCTCTTTCTCCTCTTCGTGGAACGGATGTGTTGACGACTGATGACGAAATATAATGCTACATGAGAGGGATTAGCAGAACAAAGGCTTGTATAGCGATACGCGATCTAATTGCCGACCAAGTATCATCCTCCTGTCAAGATCCGTAAATGCGTTTGCTGCAGCGTTATTTCCCGTCATTGTACTTGGTAAATGGCTTGATGCTTTCACAAACTGGTGCCTGAATGACCTACTTATTATCTGTACAGGGGGGTTGGTCTTACCGTCACACATATATATATATAATAGTCGGCTATATATATATCTATATATATATATATATATATATATATATATATCATCACTATACAAATATATATATATATATATATATATATATATATATATATATATGAGATTGTTATATATATAATGACCAGCCTTAAACAATGAACTAACGATATCCATCATATTGGTTTGTTCCATCCATGTTTGGCACATAGCTACACAGAATGGCTCATAGCTACACAGAGTGGCTCATATATTACTGGCTCTCATAGCTACACCGAGCTCTCATAGATAAACATAGTGATCTATAGCTATACAGTATTGGCTCATAGCTGCACACAATGCTTATATCACATAGTTCTCTTCTGTGTGTCCCAATCGATTCATTCGTGACACTAAATGAATTCTGTTCATATGCCTTTGAAGATAGGTGTATCATCAGAACAATTGAAGTAATTATTTTAAGACCCAAAACGCAAAACAATGATACTTATATCATTGACGATGTCCCTCAAATCCAATAGTTAACCATTCTGTTTGGCTGGACCCATGCAATATGCTACTGAAAACTGGTCGACGCACAATTTGATGAGGATACAATGAATGGCCAAAGAGGAATAGCCAAGGGTTGGTAGCTCCTGAGAGCAAAATTATACTCCAAAGAGTAGTCCATTGACCGGAAGAGCCTGCACGACTGTCCCTCTTTGTGACTGCTTGAGCAGTCCTTCCATTAACTGTTAGGATGAAGAGTTAGGTTACCAATGGTCCAACATAATTGTGATCGGGTTCAAGCGTTGATTTGATAATGATTTACTTAGCTCATCAATCTTTAACGACATATCTGGCTTGTTCTGTGCCATCTGACTACGATTGTACACTGAATGCCTAATTTTTAGTTAATAGTCGGCTGTCCTGTAAATAATCTGATAACTTGGGTGGAAAATGTGCAGATTATCTTATTACAAATGTATTGGCGTATTACTTGAAGATCCCGTGTACGCCATCTATTAACTTGTTTGAATGCTATATGCCGATATTCTGTATATTACCTTCGTTCTGGAGGCCGTATTGGCCCTTGAGTCACTAGACCCGCCTGTGGTAAGCGTCAAAGTAACAGAGACGAATGTCCGGTAGTAAACAAATTGTGGATGATCAAAGTAAACAAAATGTGGATGGTTAAGCACCAGAATTTCTGAGTATAGTGATTAGCTGAATGCAGGCTGTGTCATATAAAAGGACCAGGCGATGATGCATGTATGCCGTATCCTATTGTTGTGATATACCAGGCGACTATTGTAAGATGACAAACCGTTAATTATGCTGAAAGATCCTTTCTTTATTATCATATTTTGAATACTGACTAAGATTGATACTGACATTAGATGCATATCAATACCAGCAGTTTTGAGAATTAGTGGTTAGAAATATTCTAGCACCGGATCTGTAAAACAACTCATTATCATAAGGCATTTCTAGTGACAAAGTCAAAGATATATCAACTGCAATGTGTGTGATGTAATAGGTATCTGTGTCAAATGCCTCTGTGGAATTAATCATGATTTCACTAGTTGAGGGACGGCGCTCGACGCAGGAAATCGGACCAGATATTTGTAAATGAACATATTTGCATATTTTTTCTGCAGTATGCAGCGAACGCCCAGTATAAATGATATCTGTGGCTATGCAATTACTTTATTACGTGTCTATGGTCATTCTACCGGTCACGGTTCATGAACCTAAGCTGAGCGAAGCCAGCAGCATCCCCCGTTAATGAACTCCAGCTGCTGAACTCATCTCGTGACAACTCCATTTTAAGGTATCAGCAAGTAGTGCAGTTTATATGAACCACACTAGATCTTCAATATCAAATTTGCCATATTTACCAGAGAATTAAAGCGAGAATAAATAATACGTTCTCCTGCAGCGTGGCTCATTACTCTGGACCTGTATGACCCCACATTAACCTCTGTATGACCCCACATTAACCTTTTATGCAACCGATCCAACCCATTATCAGCTTCGCGGTTCCAATACTGTCTGCCATGTAACATTTTATGTCCATTCTGCACAACCCGTAGCTGACAAGCAAGACACTTTCGTACGACCTCAATAGCGGTCTTCCTTCGCTTTTATTGGGTAATGGCCGTCATTTATTGTTCACGAGAGTTGCGCACATTTCGTTCTGCAGCAATCGCTAATGCAGCATCGGAACCAATATAACACAAGTGCTTATTTCAGTGGAAACCAGAAAACTTGCTATATTAAGTCGAGTGCTGGGGTGGTGGTGCACAACTAAAGGACACCATGACGACGAATTCAATTGTTCCTCCCGTGTTTGAGGATACGAGGGCCTCAAACCTTCCCCGATCAGCGTTTTATTCGATTATATCATGACAGACAGGCAAGGTATAAATGAATATTATCAAAAGGCAGATCCAGCTAACGAGATGCACATTTTACAGATGTAAATTGGTCCTCGTCACAAGTTTAAATTATCTTAATGTGGATAATATAGATAGAGCAGCATTTGTCCGTTTGCATTTCATTTCGCCGAACCGTTAATGCAGCATAGGAATTAAAATAAAACAAGTGCTTATTTCAGTGGAAAAAAGAAACTGTTGCTCCTTTAAGTCGAGTGCTGGGGTGGTGGCGCTAGTCTAAATAAAGGACACCATCCCTAAGAATTTTATCACTCTTCCCGTATTTGATGATAAGAGGGTCTCGTACTTCAGCGTTTTATTCGATTATATCATAAAAGACAGACAAGATATAAATGAGCATTATCAAACAGGCCAATCCAGCTAACGAGATGCACGTTTACAGATGTAAGTTAGCCCTAGCCACATGTTTGAATGGTTAGTTATGTACCATATAGATAGAGCCACATGTATCCGTTTGTTTCGCTCTAAGCATGCATATTCGAAAATTAGAATTGCGGATAATATTTTGCCAACAAAAGGGGGGATGGCGTAAAAACCATACAGCCACTGTGAATGTATCACATGACTGTTGAAGCAACCACTTCTTAGCGGGCAAAAACGATAGAGTAATGGGATCAGCCATTTAGTTACTAGATAAGTTTAAGATGATTTCCAATGCAATGCATGTAACGTAAAATGCGCACCAAACAGGCTATTTGAGAAATGGCGAAATACTGAATGTTCAGGCGTCAGTACAGCAACAGTAGCATCATTGACATGCTTAATTCGAGATCACGGTATTCCTATTATTCTAAAGCCATTATAAGCTTTCCAGTGAATGTCCACAGTGGGTTATTTGGTCACTCCTTTTTTCATTTCAAAAGGAGGGGTTTCTACATAGTGCACTAGAATAATTTTGTATCATTCGGGGCTCAAAACTAAATAGCGTCCTGTAAAGGATGGTGTCCAATAGCCACAACTTACTCGATATCAACATGCTTAATACTACGCCACCAACAGCCATATGTGGAGAGTAATGTAGGTCCAATCAACGTTGATTATATTTCCAGGCACCAGCGGTTGAAGAGTGGCGCAGACCAGCATGATAGTTGCTCTATCCACCATGAGGCGGTGGTATGGCTGCTCTGACCGCTGATGAACTCTACATGGACCAGAGAGTACTGAGGTGGTTTCCTTATCCGAAACAGAGCGCAATAAGAAGAGCAGGTTCAACTTTGACAGCGGGTGCTTCTCGAGATGAACAAGCATGTCATCGCCATATTGGCTCTATTTCTTCCAAGAACTATGACGTATTTGCGTACAATGAATCATAATAAGATTGGTACTTTGACGTTAGTTGCTTAGCGAATGTTTGAACGCTAGCAGCGTTGTTTATAATCAACTTCCTCGCACGCAACCAGCCATGTGTTGTTATGATTCATGATGCATAGCGATGGCAGATTTACTCCTAATATCTTTGTGATCCAATGTATATTTTCATACAGGTTTCTATACTATTTTGTCCTACTTCCATCTGCATAGAATCTCAAATCTACATGAATAGCAATATGTTGTCTATGTTGTCTATAGCCGCCTTGTCCTGTTTTGTCGTCGAATCATTGACTGTTCTTTTAAAAAAGCCAAGTTTAAAGCACAAGATTGCTTTTTTGACCTATGATGTGTTTATTATTATTATATTATTATAAATGTGTGTGTCGACACTTATAAGAGTATTTGTTCTATCAGGTGGATATTTTTCACATCGTAATTTATTTCAACCAAACGCGGCCCTGCGGCTTAAATTTCCCAATATCTGCTTCGAGAATATTCATTTCTACTGAGGTTTATACGATTAGCTGAGCGCCATTACCTAGTTCGGTCTTCTTATGCAGTTGTGCTGGCATTGACGTCAATTGGTTGGTCATTCCTGATTTGGGACTGCTGGTTTGTTTGTACAATTTTGTTGGCGTGTGGAGGAGCAGTGTGTTCCCACAGGCAACAGTGACTTGAAGTGTCATCAAATAGCATCGGGCTATTGGTTTCATGACCGACTCCTGGCCAATAGCACCTCAACTGGTCGTTTCCAGGAACCTCATCATGTTATACAAAGTTTGGTCGCTTCATGATGTATCATAAACCATGGGGGAATACAGTAGCACATTATGCCCCACTTACATCACTGAAAGGGGATACTCCGCCAACATCATTGGAAGATGCATTATTTGTCGGCATGACAATTTATGCTTTGCTTTCCCTACCAGGCATTTTCATTTTTTTGAAGGGGGGTGCAGAGCGGTGTCATTACTGTTAAGTATTAGTCGAATGGTATCATTGATTTATAGAAGGGATGTAGAGAAGTATATTTTGGGGTGTATTCGTAGCGGATACGTCAACGACAACTGCAATGTTAACTGAACGTATGCGAGCTGCGGCGGAGCAGGTAGACGAATTTAATTTGAACTGCGCAGTAGTGGTTGATATGTAGAGGCTACTTATGCCTTTGTAGCTGCGACAATTCAGAAAGAAATGATGCGCACTTTGTAGTGTTAAGGTGATTGGGAGTTCCAGTGCCACCACCGTACTCTTATACGTTCAGATAAGCCGCACGAGCCAATATAAACCACACAGAGACATCGGTTTTGTCTCAGAGCCCTTGCACGTTAGATCGTAGTATTAAACCAATATGTATATTACGTATATAAGTGATGGGATTTATCACCCCCGAGGTCAGTGGGTGCTTTTCTGTTGTGCCGTGGTGTGTACGTAAATTAATCATTACATATACATGGAATATTAATTGGATGCTTCAGACGCCTCTCGTGATATCCGGTTCCTGTTCGCCTGGACGAGCTGATGAAATGCTCGTAAGTCTGCAACTGATTATATATATTTAAGAGAAGGTTATATCTACCTGTTTGCTCTCTAGTTATTAGGGTTGTTAAACGAACGTGCTATGGCTTATTGGTTCCGGGGTGATTTGTACTGCAGGATATGATCAAACATATCCATCTTACACGTGAACAACTCGACATCTACGATCGAATCAATTGTTCGTCCAAGGAGCTTTTGCATCATTTATAACTCCATACATTGTAAGACACAGAACGCCGGGCGACGATATCAAATTATTGGACAAGTGACTACTGATTATCTGCAATGGCAATAATCAGTGAGTTGTACCAAAGGCGAGATAGTGGTTGCTATAGGGTCGGTAGGTTCGGTAACAGGATTTTGCGTCATAAATCTGGACTGTGAGGATTATTCGTCAGTATGCTACTCGTCATCGTAGCCTGATAGAAGGAGCACAACAACCAACCGGAATATTGAAGTAACTATCTTCTTGCGATATCGCAATGAATAGAATATTGACCCGGTATTTACGTCAGCATTGAATGCAGAGCATTAAGCAGGCCAGTGCGTACCCTAGCACCATATATGGAGATGTATGGACGAAATGGAAATGACAGCCAGATTGCTGTGCATTGCGACAAGATTGGGCTAGTTAGCGTTTTTATTACCGTGGTAATTTAAATGAATAGAATACCATTATATAGATATCCATTTGCTTCCAGGGACGGAACTATCCATCTTATTTACATGAATCACACCTGGCTCGCTTCTCCAGATAACCCAAAACATATCTCATTCCTCCTTTGAACCCTGCATGTATCGGCCACTGCATGTTTACGCGTGTCTACAGCAACATTGGTCAATGACTCATTAGTAGATCTCGGGAACAGAGTATGGCTGTTTTGATACAAACCTGTTCCCCATATGGTAACACGTGTTTGCCCAAGTGGAGCGTTGTGAAATCTCCAACGTCAAAAGATGATGCATTGAAGGACGCGTTCGCATGATTTAACCGCAAAATGGTGCAGAGACGTCCCAAGCCAGCTGAGTAACTTGAATAGGTTCCTGTCAGCGACCAGCGGATGGGTCTCTTACGATTATGCGCAATTCATAATTTCTGACCCAAAAAAGCGTTAGATGTTTGCCTTTGCCGATTCATTTATATAATTCTATTGTGCGATGAAAATTTCCATATCTCATAGATAATTATTTGGTAAAACATTTTCACAGATCTGGCAATAAGTGTATTTGCAAATCCATGAGTGACTCCTTGGCCGCTTTCTATCGTAGGCGAAAACCATTAGGATGCCACGAGGAACGAGTTATGCTTGAGGCTAGCCAGGCCGTTAAAGACGCAATTTTGTTGAGATATCACTACTTATATTGACGAAATATAACTACAGAACGAGATTCCATCATTATTGCGTCCGATGCATTACCCCACATAACATACATATTGGCTCCCTACCAGCATTTAAAACCCGCAGTCAATCCAAAACTCCCTAGGTGCTTCATATCCGGATGACCTGGAATGATCACGACGGGCGTTACGGGATTATATGTCTGTTCTACACACCTTGAAAGGTATATTTGTAAGTAGAGGAGAAAATATCTCTTCCCATTCTCTGTTCCCATTGATGTTTGACACACTTATTTGCTTCACTTATTCCCCTAGTTTGGTTAAACATGTGAAGACCCATGCAAACCATAACGCAGGACAGATAATGGCCCCCTAACGACCGACATTCAAATTCCCGCAATAGCTTTGTGACTTTTTGGACATAAACTTGCCATTACTAATGCGATTTATCGCTCACTGGGGATGTAAACAGTTCTTGATCTCTCTGACCGCGCTATCAGGTTCCCGTCGGTGTATCATTGCAAATATGAAACGTCAGGTTCCAATGGCAATTATGGTCGACGTAATCATAGAAGCTTACTGGATGCAGACTACGGCCCTTCACATATGTTAATTGATATGTAACACATTAATACGTGATTATTGGTTTACCGTTAGATTATGCTTAGTTGTATTTTTTCATTATTTCCACAATTATAATGAATATCTGCACATCAGATAATGTAGTTAGCGTCTGTACCCCAGAGTACAATGCAGCGATTCTTTGTAACTCTGAGTGAAATCTTGTAATTCTTTGTACAATTTAGGGATTCTTTGTACCTCAGAATACAATCTAAAGATTATTTGTACCTTAGAGTAAAATCTAGTGGTTATCTGTACCTAAGAATACAATCTTTTGATTCCGTGAACCTCGGAGTACAATGGCAAACCTGATTCATTCAGTGCCAACACACTCTCTTTAAATGTGTGGCTTGTATATAAAGCGCCCCGCGGGGGCCCATTATATCAATAAGCAAGTGACAAATCGCATATCAATCAAATTCTTCATCATCAGGAACTCTATAGTGCTCTCTAATTGCTTTACTACGACCCTGATCAGATTCATATTCATACGTTTTACGAACTAATCACACGACGGCTTTATTGCCGCTACCACCAGAAATTACCTTAACTGGAAGGCAATCTGGTGTGCGGTGTTAGGTAAGTGCCTGATTTCATTTTTGTGATAACATAAATGATTATATTCCCATTATGGAGGTACGCATTGGCTTTCAGGGACTGAACTATCTGGCTAATATTCTGGAAAAATGCTACGAGCGCTTCTTTAGATCACCCAAGGCAGATCACATTCCTCCATTGAACCCTTCTAGTATCGGCAACTACATGTTAACGAGTGCCACTTAGGTCAATGATATATCAGTATTATCTCGTGAACGGAGTATTGCTGTATAGGTTTAAACGTGTTCCCTTTATGATAAAACGTGTTTGCTCCAGTCGGGCACTGTGATATCTCATCCGTTAAAAGATGATGCATTGGGGGCGTCTTCATATGGTTTATGTAACGTTCCACGGCGGCCAGGTGTTGAGTGACTTGATTAGGTTCTCGTGAACGACCAGTGGATAGGCCTTTTATGATCTAGCACAATCCATAATTCCTGAACGAAAACGCATCGGATGCTTACCCTTGGCGATATATTCATATAATTTTATTGTACTATGAGCTTTCCATGTCCAACCGACAAATATATTTTCAAAACATTTTTGAAAAATTCGTTGTGAGAGAAATAAATGACATTTTAACACAATGAGGCCGTTTTTTTATTGATGAAAGAGGGCCATTAGGATGCCACGAGGAGCGAATTATGCATGGGCCACACCTGGCTGGCGAATACACAATTCACTATCCAGGTTTGCCAGCGGACGGCAGTTCTTAGTATAGCGGACAGTTCCTTTGAGGTGCACAGGAAGCGCCACGTTAATCTGCACCAACGCCATGCTCTCCCTAATAACATCCATCTCTTCCGTGGCGTCATAGGAAGAGGGCGACAGTTGGCGTTTTATCTCAAGTTCGGGAATGATAATGGTAAAGTTATTAATGCAAATTTTCCTTCGTACCCTTGTGCGTGATCAATGCTTTAAGACGCCATAATACTAATAACATAACAGTGACATACTAAGCTGGAACAATGCCAATTAATTGCAGGCTCATTTTCAGCCCTCATCAAATTGCTGCTACACTCTCTGGGTTTGAACCACAAGTTTAACTGAGTAACATAAAAGTACATAATAAGGCTTTATGGAATAAGGGCATGTGTCGTGATGAGCAGTTTAAGTATGGACATAGCCTTCCCCTTTGCCACCCTGTAACGATTGTCATACACCTCGGTAGTTTCACCGGTTTCATTTCATTCACTTGCTCAGTGATTGACTGAATACTTTCAAACTCTGAGACTGAAATCATTAACTTGTTCCCAACAATAGTGTAAGCTTGTAAATGTTCGTTTCATGTAACTTGTGAAGCTGCTGTCAACTATTCGAACTCGACGCTATAAGGTGAATTGATTAAATTGAAAACGGTTGTATTTCATCATAATGAGAAGCTTTCACTCACGGCAGACTGCCAAGTATAGCAATACATTGCGTAATGGCGTGGACAGGAACTGTTCTGAAATAAGCAGCCTATAATAAGCACAAATATATCGAACATTGTGGCAACGTTAAAAATATTTCTAACATCTTTCATTCATCAAGGCGAAGAAATCTGTTTCAATATCAAGGCTTGGATTTCACGCCTTTAGCCAAAGTAATGGAACTAGAGCATGTGTACCGCCACATGGTAATACGCTTCATGCTCAATACAGCTACAAAGATCAGCAGCAAACAAAACATATCCTTAACCCACAGAAACCCTGGCAGCCTAGAGCTATAAATTCGTGTTGCCCAGACAAAGAGAACCGACTGCCTATGACGTTGACGCCAATATACTTTTTGGGCTTTGTTGAATAGACAAATACGACTGAAACTTACCATTAGCAATGTATTCACATATATTGCATATCAAAGCATGTCGTGCATTTGATGTGGCACGGCAAACAAATTTTCTCGTGCATGTGATGCGGCACGGCAAACAAAGCTTCTCGTGCATGTGATGCGGTACGGCAAACAAAGAATATCGCGCATGTGATGTGCTAATGGCAAGCCAAGTATCCAGTGTATGTTATGCTGTGGCGACAAACAATGTACGTTGTGCATATAACGTGGTAATGGCACTAAAGGCACCAAGTACACGAAACATGCTAGAAGGAAACAATGCACACTGTATATGTAAGACGGTAAAAGCAAACAGCGAACAGTGCTCATGTGATGTATCAGAGACAGACAAACCTAGAAGCACCCTGGGTATATAAAACGACTGGGCTAACAAGTGCTGTAAAAAATTGCCACCTTTTGATGATTAAAGGTGTAAATATGTATGAAGTATAACTACAGCACAAAAGTCTTCCATTATTGCGTCCGATATATTACCGCACGTTGAATAGATATTGACTCTATGTCCGCATTAAAAGACTTCCATGTGCGGTTTATATCCGGCTGACCTGGAATGATCACGACGGGAGGTACGGGTGATATGTCTGTTCTATACACCTTGACGTCGCTTCGGAATGTATATTTTGTGGAAACATAAGCGGAAGACACGTTATTTGTCCGAATTGGTAAACAGCTCGGGTAGGAAATCAGTAAATGCTAAAACATCCCTGACAAACATGTGTGTCGTGCTACAGAATGGGCCGCTCAAATGTCGATTTGTATACGCCGTTAGAGTATTATGCAGATTATTCCCGCCAATCCAATTCCCGTGATGAGTTCAAGACTTTTTCGACATAAACTTGCCATTACTAATACGATTTGTCGCTCACTGACGACATAAACAGTAGCATAGTTTCAACCAAACGATAAGATGAAATCTTTGCCTGTTAGCGCCAGTTAATGCTGGCTGAGTGTGTGAAAACAATGGATCAGCATGTAGAAATTGATCAACTTTGTATCCGTCAACCAATGCTATTGTAACTTCTTCCATCACTCCAAAGGTAAGTCCATGATATAGCTGTGAGAAAATCAACAGAGAGTTCCCTTCGTTAATGATTGTCATATAATGGAAGGTAAGCACTGTATGTTCCCAATCAAACGGAGTACGAGTCCGTCTTTATGACTCCCGCTATACCCAGACAGTGCTTTATGAAGCATGTGATGTGTGCGCATGCAGTAATTGCCTAACGAAGAAGAGTCTGCATTGTTACACAGTCATTGCCGCGCGTCTGCATCGTATACACGTCATGAAACATCCACTGATGACCGCAAAGTAATCAAAACAATGCGCATCGTGCGATATACGCGCTGATGAGTAAGAACTGGCTCTACATGGCCATAAATAAGCAAATATGTCAATGCAACTTCCGCTCTACCAACGTTCAGTTGCTTAAACAAATGGACTACCTGAGCTTTCGGAATCATTTGATAACAACAGACAGGAAGTGATGAACACTGCTGAGCCATTTGTGTAGTTGATTGGATCTAGGTAAGTCTCAACTGACGGTTCTATTGTTGCAGAAAAACCGGCACCTACTGTTATTTATATTAGTCGGCAGTGTATATGTTATCTGCAGGGTAATTAATCAAACGTGGCTGCGGCATCTCTATACTAAGGTCAGTTAAGATTTGTGAGGCTTCACAAGAAAGTTACAGTAGTAAGCAATGACATATCGCAAACAAAACAGCCTTTGTGAAAAGAATCATGATATATATGTCAGGATACTAGTAAGAATTAAAAGCGCAGATGAGACCTCTTATCAGCCAATTCTTACATACGACACACTCTGCTCTATTGACTTGTCAAAATCGGTAAGGTCGTGAAATACTGTATTAAAGCAGATAGCGGGTTATATGGGCAGTCAATACGCATTTTTGCGCCTTAAGTTCAAAGTTGAATCATTTACTTTAACGAGTTTGCTCTTTACCCGATGTAAGACGTACCCATCGTCTGTGAGGACCAGTGAGCTGACATCAAGTGAAAGTAGGAATCCTGATAATCAAGAGCGGCAATTCAATAAGACTGAGGAGCAGGTTGATGTTTACAGCCGTCTTTGTACATATGCTCATGTTGGAGGTTATCAACATATGATTGGCTTGTAAGCTACACGGCGTTCAATGCCGCCACTATACCTGATTCATTCACCCGTCGCTTCAACAACACTTTGTTTTACTACACGGCGCTTCCATCAGTCAACTGATGTGCTGGTAATGCCTCCTTCTGTCTGACCGTAGTATCGCTTGATGTGATTCCTCTACTTCATAGATATTCCAGACACAAGTAGCAGATCGTCTTATTGACGATTTGCTAAAACTCGACGGATTTTATTGCACGACATATTTGCATGCAGGTTGTGATATCATACAGCAGATAAGACGAGTTACTACCAGTTTAACGTCAACTCGATGAACAATTGTGGCATAGTATCTCATGACCCGCAACACAGTTGGGCTCATAGTAACTCATGACCCGCGACACAGTTGGGCTCAAAGTAACTCATGACCGCCGACACAGTTGGGCTCATAGTAACTCCTTACCCCCGACACAGGTCGGCTCATAGTAACTCATGACCCCCGACACAGTTGGGCTCAAAGTAACTCATGACCCCCGACACAGTTGGGCTCATAGTAACTCATGACCCCCGACACAGTTGGGCTCAAAGTAACTCATGACCCGCGACACAGTTGGGCTCATAGTAACTCATGACCCGCGACACAGTTGGGCTCATAGTAACTCATGACCCCCGACATAGTTGGGCTCATAGTAACTCATGACACCCGACACAGGTCGGCTCATAGTAACTCCTGACCCCCGACACAGGTCGGCTCATAGTAACTCATGACACCCGACACAGTTGGGCTCATAGTAACTCCTGACCCCCGACACAGGTCGGTTCATAGTAACTCCTGACCCCCGACACAGGTCGGCTCATAGTAACTCCTGACACCCGACACAGTTTGGCTCATAGTAACTCATGACCCCCGACACAGGTCGGCTCATAACCTGAAACCTGGCAATATCTAGCCACAATTGCACGACAGAGAAAGCGTCCAGTAATCACACCCTTAACACACAAAGAAAGGTAGTATGATGTGTTTACTGGATCGGTAGTCTAATGGGGATCCAACTGGTGAACAGTATTCTATGCTGATATCAGAATGTAATAGAATTCTACATACACCTTTCTTATGACGCCTCCTAGCAAGTAAGACCCATTTACTTACTTCTTCTAGCAGAGGCGTCCTGTCGCCTAGACTGTAGAACAGATGTGACAATGTAACATTCCTGTTGTGGCTCCCCGGATCACAGACCAAAGCGGCCTCGAAATGCAATATTGCGTCTACCTTCTTTCCGTACAATCCGCAAGCTGCATGCTATATGATCAGTATGCTACCTTTATCATAAACATGTAAGCTTTATCACATTGTCATATCTGAACTACTTACCTTAATTGGTTTGCGTCTGCATGCAATGCTTAACCAGGAAACAAAATCTCGACATTACAAAGTACGTTTGTGTGGCACGGCGAGACTAAAAGCGATTGTAAGTGCCTCCATTAGCGAACCCAGAGTGTTATAGCCACCATCATACGATGGCCACAGCCTGTGGTGGAACCATTATTATTGCATTAGATATCTGTATTTGAAGTATAGCGGACTGTTCCTTTGAGGTGCACAGGAAGCGCCACGTTAATCTGTATCAACGCCATGCTCTCCCTAATAACATCCATCTCTTCCGTGGCGTCATAGGAAGAGGGCGACAGTTGGCGTTTTATCTCAAGTTCGGGAATGATAATGGCAAAGTTATTAATGCAAGTTTTCCTTCGTACCCTTGTGCGTGATCAATGCTTTAAGACGCCATAATACTAATAACATAACAGTGACATGCTAAGCTGGAACAATGCCAATTAATTTCAGGCTCATTTTCAGCCCTCATCAAATTGCTGCTACACTCTCTGGGTTTGAACCACAAGTTTAACTGAGTAACATAAAAGTACATGATAAGGCTTTATGGAATAAGGGCATGTGTGGTGAGGAGCAGTTTAAGTATGGACATAGAACTTCCCCTTTGTCACCCTGTAACGATTGTCATACACCTCGGTATTTTCAACGATTTCATTTCATTCACATGCTCAGTGATTGACTGAATACTTTCAAACTCTGAGACTGAAATCATTAACTTGTTCCCAACAATAGTGTATGCTTGTAAATGTTCGTTTCATGTAACTTGTGAAGCTGCTGTCAACTATTCGAACTCGACGCTATGAAGTGAATTGATTAAATTAAAAACGTTGTATTTCATCATAATGAGAAGCTTTCACTCATGGCAGACTGCCAAGTATAGCAATACATTGCGTAATGGCGTGGACAGGAACTGTTCTGAAATAAGCAGCCTACAATAAGCAAAAATATATCGAACATTGTGGCAACGTTAAAAATATTTCTAACATCTTTCATTCATCAAGGCTAAGAAATCTGTTTCAATATCAAGGCTTGGATTTCACGCCTTTAGCCAAAGTAATGGACCTAGAGCATATGTACCGCCACATGGTAATACGCTTCATGCTCAATACAGCTACAAAGATCAGCAGCAAACAAAACATATCCTTAACAACAGAAACCCTGACAGCCTAGAGCTATAAATTCGTGTTGCCCAGACAAAGAGAACCGACTGCCCATGGCGTTGACGCCAATATACTTTTTGGGCTTTGTTGAATAGACAAATACGACTGAAACTTACGATTAGCAATGCATTCACATCAATTGCATATCAAAGCATGTCGTGCATTTGATGCGGCACGGCAAACAAAGTTTCTCGTGCATGTGATGCGGCACGGCAAACAAAGCTTATCGTGCATGTGATGTGGTACGGCAAACAAAGAATGTCGCGCATGTGATGTGCTAATGGCAAGCAAAGTATCCCGTGTATGTTATGCTGTGGCGACAAACAATGTACGTTGTGCATATAACGTGGTAATGGCACTAAAGGCACCAAGTACACGAAACTTGCTAGAAGGAAACAATGCACACTGTATATGTGAGACGGTAAAAGCAAACAGCGAACATTGCTCATGTGATGTATAAGAGACAGGCAAACCTAGAAGCACCCTGGGTATATAAAACGACTGGGCTAGCAAGTGCTGTAAAAAATTGCCACCTTTTAATGATTAAAGGTGTAAATACTTATATGTATGAAGTATAACTACAGCACAAAAGTCTTCCATTATTGCGTCCGATATATTACCGCACGTTGAATAGATATTGACTCTATGTCCGCATTAAAAGACTTCCATGTGCGGTTAATATCCGGCTGACCTGGAATGATCACGACGGGAGGTACGGGTGATATGTCTGTTCTATACACCTTGACGTCGCTTCGGAATGTATATTTTGTGGAAACATAAGCGGAAGACACGTTATTTGTCCGAATTGGTAAACAGCTCGGGTAGGAAATCAGTAAATGCTAAAACATCCCTGACAAACATGCGTGTCGTGCTACAGAATGGGCCGCTCAGATGTCGATTTGTATACGCCGTTAGAGTATTATGCACATTATTCCCGCCAATCCAATTCCCGTGATGAGTTCAAGACTTTTTCGACATAAACTTGCCATTACTAATGCGATTTGTCGCTCACTGACGACATAAACAGTAGCATAGTTTCAACTAAACGATAAGATGAAATCTTTGCCTGTTAGCGCCAGTTAATGCTGGCTGAGTGTGTGAAAACAATGGATCAGCATGTAGAAATTGATCAACTTTTTATCCGTCAACCAATGCTATTGTAACTTCTTCCATCACTCCAAAGGTAAGTCCATGATATAGCTGTGAGAAAATCAACAGAGAGTTCCCTTCGTTAATGATTGTCACTGCACCGAAAGGCATAGAAAAAAACGACGTACCAAACAGAGTGTGCGCCATATAATGGAATGTAAGCACTGTATGTTCCCAATCAAACGGAGTACGAGTCCGTCTTTATGACTCCCGCTATACCCAGACAGTGCTTTATGGAGCATGTGATGTGTGCGCATGCAGTAATTGCCTAACGAAGAAGAGTCTGCATTGTTACACAGTCATTGCCGCGCGTCTGCATCGTATACACGTTATATAGCATCCACTGATGACCGCAAAGTAATCAAAACAATGCGCATCGTGCGATGTACGCGCTGATGAGTAAGAACTGGCTCTACATGGCCATAAATAAGCAAATATATCAATGCAACTCCCGCTCTACTAACATTCAGTTGCTTAAACAAATGGACTACCTGAGCTTTCGGAATCATTTGATAACAACAGACAGGAAGTGATGAACACTGCTGAGCCATTTGTGTAGTTGATTGGATCTAGGTAAGTCTATTGTTGCAGAAAAACCGGCACCTACTGTTATTTATATTAGTCGGCAGTGTATATGTTATCTGCAGGGTAATTTATCAAACGTGGCTGCGGCATCTCTATACTAAGGTCAGTTAAGATTTGTCAGGCTTCACAAGGAAGTTACAGTAGTAAGCAATGACATATCGCAAACAAAACAGCCTTTGTGAAAAGAATCATGATATATATGTCAGGATACTAGTAAGAATTAATAACGCAGATGAGACCTCTTATCAGCCAATTCTTACATACGACACACTCTGCTCTATTGACTTGTCAAAATCGCCTAGGTCGTGAAATACTGTATTAAACCAGATAGCGGGTTATATGGGCAGTCAATACGCATTCAAAGTTGAATCATTTACTGTTACGAGTTTGTTCTTTACCCGATGTAAGACGTACCCATCGTCTGTGAGGACCAGTGAGCTGACATCAAGTGAAAGTAATAATCCTGATGTTCACGAACGGGAATTCAATAAGAACTACGTGGCAGGTTGATGTTTACAGCCGTCTTTGTACATATGCTCATGTTGGAGGTTATCAACATATGATTGGCTTGTAAGCTACACGCGTTCAATGCCGCCACTATACCTGATTCATTCACCCGTCGCTTCAACAATACGTATGCAATCCTATGTTTTAATACTCGGCGCTTCCATCAGTCTACTGATGTGCTGGTAATGCCGCCTTCAGTCTGACCGTAGTATTGCTTGATGTGATTCCTCTACTTCATAGATATTCCCGACACAAGTAGCAGATCGTCTTATTGACGAACTGCTAAAACTCGACGGATTTTATTGCACGACATATTTGCAGGCAGGTTGTGATATCATACAGCAGATAAGACGAGTTACTACCAGTTTAACGTCAACTCGATGAACAATTGTGGCATAGTATCTCATGACCCGCAACACAGTTGGGCTCATAGTAACTCATGACCCGCGACACAGTTGGGCTCAAAGTAACTCATGACCGCCGACACAGTTGGGCTCATAGTAAACTCCTTACCCCCGACACAGGTCGGCTCATAGTAACTCATGACCCCCGACACAGTTGGGCTCAAAGTAACTCATGACCCCCGACACAGTTGGGCTCATAGTAACTCATGACCCCCGACACAGTTGGGCTCAAAGTAAACTCATGACCCGCGACACAGTTGGGCTCATAGTAACTCATGACCCGCGACACAGTTGGGCTCATAGTAACTCCTGACCCCCGACACAGTTGGGCTCATAGTAACTCATGACACCCGACACAGGTCGGCTCATAGTAACTCCTGACCCCCGACACAGGTCGGCTCATAGTAACTCATGACACCCGACACAGTTGGGCTCATAGTAACTCCTGACCCCCGACACAGGTCGGTTCATAGTAACTCCTGACCCCCGACACAGGTCGGCTCATAGTAACTCCTGACACCCGACACAGTTTGGCTCATAGTAACTCATGACCCCCGACACAGGTCGGCTCATAACCTGAAACCTGGCAATATCTAGCCACAATTGCACGACAGAGAAAGCGTCCAGTAATCACCCTTAACACACAAAGAAAGGTAGTATGATGTGTTTACTGGATCGGTAGTCTAATGGGGATCCAACTGGTGAACAGTATTCTATGCTGATATCAGAATGTAATAGAATTCTACATACACCTTTCTTATGACGCCTCCTAGCAAGTAAGACCCATTTACTTACTTCTTCTAGCAGAGGCGTCCTGTCGCCTAGACTGTAGAACAGATGTGACAATGTAACATTCCTGTTGTGGCTCCCCGGATCACAGACCAAAGCGCGGCCTCGAAATGCAATATTGCGTCTACCTTCTTTCCGTACAATCCGCAAGCTGCATGCTATATGATCAGTATGCTACCTTTATCATAAACATGTAAGCTTTATCACATTGTCATATCTGAACTACTTACCTTAATTGGTTTGCGTCTGCATGCAATGCTTAACCAGGAAACAAAATCTCGACATTACAAAGTACGTTTGTGTGGCACGGCGAGACTAAAAGCGATTGTAAGTGCCTCCATTAGCGAACCCAGAGTGTTATAGCCACCATCATACGATGGCCACAGCCTGTGGTGGAACCATTATTATTGCATTAGATATCTGTATTTGAAAGCTTTCTATGTAATTAAGGTGATTTGTCCCATGTTCAAAAGCCTACTATTTTATTACATGGCTGCTAGGAACTGAAGCTGATTTCAACTTTGAGTCAAAGCCGCAGCAGAAACAATTGTGCGTATATAAGTACTGCTAGCCGACCAACTCACCTGATCGCCTGGCAGTAGTGATGTATCGCGTCCTTCTTATTCTCGCCTTCCTGTAATAAGTTACCCATATATGCTTCGTTGTGTTGTTGTAGAGATTTTTAACCCGAATCTAGGAAAATATAGCAAAATAATATCGCTTGAATTGACTTTTACCTCATATTTCAGTGCCTTGAAAGGTACGATATGCTTTCTGCTATCTTACATTTAGTATTGTTGTAAAATGGATGGATAAAGCTGGCGCTAGCCCTACCATTACGGCGCTCGCCATACAAATCCTCTATCAAAATCGATACTAGATACAGACGTGGCTTCCGCATTAGTTTACAATTGACCAAATCTGTGTTATGTGTATGGATTATTGAAAGAAAATACAAGATTTCGCTTGTATTCCTTATGGTTGCTTAGATGCAACACGCAATCCACAACGCTTACAAATTAAATTCAGGCTTATTTACTCAAAGTAAATTAACCAATGGAAATTGCCTACATCATATGAGGCAAAATGGTATGACCGGCCATTCAAATCCGGTCACAATTCAAAATGTATTTAGCAATTCATCTGCAATAAGCATAACAGACGAGCAGATGCGGACAGTTAATCCAAGTGTAAAAGAAAAATTAGCAAGCTATAAACTTTCTTGGAGGCACGCTTGTGTAGTCTCAATAGGGCAAGGGTTTTGTTAATACGACTGTACAGTACCACATTTTACTAGCTGCTAGCATTTTGTGACTTTGCTAACGTCATGCAATCTCACATTTATCTTGTCGCGTTGCTTACAAGTCATGGGTTCCCGATGCTGCGCAACGGTAACGATAGACAGTGGTAGTTTGTTATTCCTTGGACATGGAAAATAGAAAAGTTAAGTTCGGTAAAGCCTTATCTATGGATGCAGCTACAGTTCAACGAGACAACGAAATCATCTGAATCAAAGCTTAGTAAATGAACCATACCATTCTTGGTATTTTGCAAAGGTGAGGCATTCTCTTTTTACAATGTATATGCGCGATGTTGTCAATCAATTTACTGTATCATCATTCGCATAAGTCTGATATATTGGATAGGAATGTGCAAATATAATTTGTTTCGCTGCCTTAAGGGATGATGCATGGCGTGGCCGGTGGGCACCGTCTCCCGCAACTTGTTATGCAGACATTTATAAAGCAGCTCCGTCGAGACTATTGCGAATCACCTGGGACATTTCCTCCCATTTATAACAGCAATATCTTCTCTCAATCTCACAAGCAAACCACATCCCATTCCCCTGAAATGCCATCTGTACGATTGTGGTATCAAACTTAGTTTACTACCATTAATATGTTAATCTATTAAACTGTTCAACAGTGTTCAAGTTATATCTAATCAGCTTAAGCTACTGGCTACCCAGCAGCATCGCTCTGAGCCATATGAAATAGATCTGAAACATGCGGTTCACGTGACAAGCTCATGCAATATAGATTAGTTATCACTCTATGTGATGACAATCAGTTTATGCCACATACGAAACCAGTAGTGTGCAACTAACATGTACCGTGTTACTTGTTTACATACGGCAAGCTGACATAGAACTAATCGCAACCTGAAGTGTCTGAATAATAATGAATAAGCTGGGGTGTCATGGCCATCCAATCAAGTAATCAACCTTGTATGCTGTCTCATAAATAACAGGAAGATGAAGTTGTCCTTTTCTGACGTGGCAGCAGCAATGAGCTACACTATGGTAAATACCTAGCTTCAAAACAATCTGCAATGATTTCTGCATTTTTATTTCACTAAGTCTACGATATGCATGCTTTCTCCATTTCTATAAACTTTATTGACATGATTCAAGGTGTTATGTATTTTCGAACCTCTCACTATTCTACAGCAATCATACATTGATCAATTGTATACGTTAGGATGATTGGGCGTTTACTGAACTTTTGTTAATATGATCTGCATATATAAACTAATATCATAATATTAATTTGGCACCAACTATATCGCGAAGGTGGTTTAAGGCTTTATTGTTCTTATAGGCGTTATTCATTAAATCTATTTAGATTCGTTATACTAAGAACCAGTCGAGAACTGCATAAATCTAGTTCTCTGTCCCTTGGAAATGTTTTTACGAATTGGAAGCAAACCCAGATATTAAATAAGCTAAGTATCAGCAAGCAGCCAGTTTTGTCACATCGTATAGCTAATAATGGGGGTTTGTAGTTTTATTCATCCCGGAAACGCTTATGTCCGTCACAGATGGCCTGTTTGGGATATATCAAGATTAACATTTGCATAAGATAAACCACGGATAACTCCTTTGGTTTTGTGTATGATCGAACATTAACTGTTATAAACCACCGTTACACAAAGACGCTGAACACAACACGATTTGACGTTTATAATATTTTTAATGAATGTATGTTATATATGTTGGCTAACAGCAGTGATAAACGAATCCCATTTAATACCTTGATGCGGAGAATATCT